>RJWH01005709.1:0-70016 GCA_004363575.1 Solenodon paradoxus | reverse complement strand
CTCCTCCTCCTCCTCCTCCTGCTCCTCCTGCTCCTCCTGCTCCTCCTCCTCCACCTCTTTCTCCTTCTTCTTCTCCTCCTCTTCCTCCTGCTCCTTCTCCTCTGGAAATGGTTCCTAAAAGATCAGCTTAGAAACTGTCCATCAATCTGTGAACTCTCTTATCCCTCCAAAAATTGACTCTGCTGGGGAGACAGGAAGCCTGGCCTTTCAGATGGAACTGAGGTGTGATACAAGGTCAAAGGACCAAATCCAAGGACAGATTCTCTGTTAGGTGCAGTCCAGCTGGGAATGGACGTGCCATTTGGACCAAAGGCCGTAATTAGTGTGAAGAGAAGACCCAGTCTCAGAGGAGAAAAGTTCAGGCAGAGGCTTGAACTTGGATCTTGGAAAAGTCCAGAAGAATGAGAATATGCAAGTGTGGAGGACAACACATATAAGAATTCTCAAAACACGTGGGATCTGGCAGGCTTTACGAAGCAGATGTCGGCAGCGCGGCTCAGGCCTAGCGCAGCCGCGTTACCGGCAGCAGATCGGGAGCAGCCTGGAGGCGGCTGCAGGGGAGGGGCGAAGGGTCACCAGTGAAGGGCAAGACAGTCCGTCTCTCAGTCAATTCCTTTACGTTTCAGTGCGCAAAACCACATGGCTTTCGACTTCCTGTTTGTTTTGTTCTTGCATTATTGACAGCCCTGACAAAAGCAGTGCTTGGGACATGTGTGTTCAGTACCGGTCATGTCACAGCTATGACTAGAGATGACGGATTTTGTCACCGAACCCCGGGTTCTGGTGCAGCGGGGCTGAGTGAAGCCCAAACACCAGGCCTGGGAGAAGGGACAGGACCCATTTATTTCCTGGTGAATGCAGGCGGGAGAGACCTCGTCTCGCACCCTCGGTCTCGGCGCGAAATCCCCCTTTTAAGGGGGAGCCTGAGCTTGGGGGCTGCGTGATAAGGGGGCGTCCTCTCCACAGGGGGACATCTGGTCACCTCCAGCTTCAGTGTCAGCAGCATAACTCAGGACCCAGGTCACAGAGACGCTGACCTGAAACAGGTGAGGGGTCACCGGTCAGTCCCCGGTGTCTCCAGATTCCCACGCGCCACCAGCATCCTTGATCAGCCCACCTATAAGCCGTTTCTGAGACTCGGCAGGGGGAAGAAAACTGTAGACTCTTAACTCATAGCAGGAGGCAGCGGGGACACAGCAAAGCTCGTTAGTCATGCTCTCTGTGGGCTGCAAACATCTTGTTATTAGAGGCTGCGGTTTCAGTTCTAGAAGCTGAGAAGCTAGTTTTTCCCCCTTTCAAATGCTTCCCCCTTTTCCTCTCTTCTGACCACACCCTTCTTATATAAATATAAATATGAGGAAGAAAAATGAAAGAGCATGGGCGATTCCTTTGCAGAGTAGGGCAGAGCATCTATGAAGAAAGGGACGTGATGATACCCCTGATGGGGACCCTGATGACCTTGACGTGGGCTCATGTCCTTCCAAACAGACTTCGGGTGGCCCTGCTCATAATCGCCTTCGCTGTGAGTTTGTAACGTCGTCCCGGGCACAGAACCAGGGACCGAGGTTCATGCACGGCCTCCTGTTCCAGCCTCTTGCACATTCTCTCCCCTGGAAGAGTAACTAGTGATCTCAAGTCTGTTCGTCACAAAGAAGCCGCGACTTGGAGCCAGCGGGCTGTCAGGAAACCACGTCATCTGCTGAGAGCCCATCAGACTTCCTGGAGTAAAATTGCTGTACGTTCCTGCATTTGAAATAGACTTTTCTCCTCTGCTGTGCATGGTAATATCTTTCATGAACAGGAAGTTTTGCTTCACACCTCGACAGTCATAGAGAGAGAGAGATTAATTTTTAGGTTTGTTTCCCTGTCATTACAGTGAGATTTTTCCTATTCCTTTCTTACAACTGCCTTCAAGAAAGAAACAGAACAACTAAGCTTAAGACTCAAGGGCTTTGCTTTTGTCCTTGTGGTCTCGGCAAAGCCCAGGGAGACACGCCTCTAAAAGGAGCACATGAATCGAATTAACTAGACCGTCCCCTCGTGACTCGTCATGCAGATTTTCGAGAATGATTCATTTCTTCAGGAAGAGTTCTTGCAAGAAGACCGATATTTCTAAGACTCCCCACCGGCCGTCCTGGCGCCACACTGTGGTGGACCCAACAACGGAGGCTGCTGGGCAGCAGGACAGGGTGGAGGGTAAAGTGATGGTGGTGTGACCGACACCTTGAGTCGTCTTCTGAAGCTCATCTAGTATTGCCAACTCATGAAACATGTAAACGGTGAAGAAGAAAAAAAATTTTTTTAATTGCCACAAACCTCTTCCCCTTACTACAAAAAAGAGACCCATTTTATGAGATCAGCGGGGTCTCTGACACTGGGCATTGTGGGGGTTTTCGGGGCACTCAAAGAGTCCATGGCAGAGTTAGGCGAGTGAGCAAGCAGAGATTTAATTAGAGGTTTAATCAGAGGGTAAAGGGATGGAGCCGACCAAGGGAGGTCCAGACCCCGTGGGTTCAGGGTCGCTCCACACATCAGACAGGTGCAGCGAGTAAGCAAGTTGGGGGTCCATTAGTGGGGAGCAGAGAGAGAGAGGATGGAGCCAGCCAAGGAAGGCTGAGACCTGTTGCCTTGACAGCGACCTGAGTTTTTAAGGGAAAACCCCACGTGGTGAGGAAGGGGATGGAGAGAGAAGTCTGCAGACCAGGTTTCAGGTCCTGATTGGCCAAGGTGACATTGTCCTTTGAAGTTATTGGTGGTCTTCTTCACTTGATGTCATTCCTTTGTTTCTTGATGAAGGGTCTGTCCTGGTCATGTACCACATGTCTCACGTGTGAACTCGTCCATCAGCTTTCCTGATCGATCCGGATGCATCCACGACTGGGCGCTGGAACAGAGGCAGTTCACTGTCCTGAGAGCTGAACTTTAATCCCTGTTCTAAGGCTGCTCTTGCGGGGGTGCTGACAGACATTGCTTTTCGGTATAAATCAAAGCGAATTAAATCTGGAAATCTTTTGGAAATGTCCAAATGCAATATTTGTTTAAATGACCTAAGAATTTCATCATCAAACAGATGCCAACAGTAACTGTTTGGGTCTTGGATACAGTGACCAGCAGATTTCTCCAATTCATCAGCCGTTCAGTTGGATCATATTCCATTAACAAGTGTCCCTCCCCATGAAGAACTACAGTGAAGAACCTTCCATGTCAGAGCATAGGAAGGTGGTCAGTGCAGCAGAGGGAGCAGATTGACAGCCGCATTGACATTGATTAGACTCAATGTCATCCCTGGGTTTGCATTTACACAAACTGCCCGAGGCAATCGGAGGACCTTCCTAGTGCCTGAGCCCAATCCAAGCCTGACCTTGACGAATTTCCAGGGGCTGTAGGAAGAGAAGCAGGAACCTGCAGTTGCTATCTGGCAGGAAAGAGGGTCTGTGCAGGAAAAGTGCCCTGGAGCCCTCAGCCCAGGGCATCTCCAAGGGTCCCTGGAGAACCCAGGTGGCAGAGAGCGAGTTGGTCAAATTTGTATTAAAATTTCAGATCTTCCAGAAAACTCTGTTTTATGTGACTAAAAGGGACTCCTGCCATATTTTAATATTTGCACTTTCTCAAATGCCTGGAAACTGACTCATTTACATCCTCAGAACCCTCCCAGGGTGTAGCCGGAACAGCTCACTCCCCCATCACTTGCTGCCAGAGAAGCTATTACAGCATTTCACCAGATTCCTAACAAGGGTCTTCTGCTCAATACCACTGTGCCAGTTTTTGAGTCAGATATCAGCTCTATGTAATTAAGCAAAAATATAATATTCTGCTTCTCGAAGACTCAAACACTATTTCTAGAATTGCCTTCCTTGTATTGGGGGGAAGTTATTAAGGAATGCCAACTGTCTACAGTCTCAGCCTTTATCTTCCAAAATCCACAGGGGACCAGACAGGACTAGAGGATGGGGAGCCTTGGACGGAATGGAACCACAAAGGGACATGGCATTCCTTTTGGCATCAGAGGCTTTTAGAACGAAACTGAGAAATCTCTCAGAATGTCTCTTCTTGTCTCACCTGGAACCCCTGCAGCTATGGCCCGATCTTTGATGTTAAAATCACTCCCTTCTTAGCAACAGCCCTTCCTCAGGCTATGGGAGGGGATACAGGTAGGAATCTCACATCAACTGGGGCAGCCCTCCCTGCCCAGGAGACTCTCTACTGCTCTGCTTTTTGTCTCCTCCATTTTCTCTAATAAAGTTATAAAACTGTACTAATGCTCCAGAAAGCTTTCCTGAACTAGTTGCTGCCAAATTCCAGCATCAAGTGATGCCTGAATCGTTATCACTGACAAAAACGGCAGTACCACGGGGTTGAGTCACAACTTGACTTGGTGTTATAACATTTATATTTCCAAGGCATGTTCATTGCATCTCCAACTGCGCCTAAGAATTAAATTGACATTACATGGATGAACAGGAGGAAAATATACAACCTTTATTGAATTTGTGCCCGTTCATGGGAACCGTCACAAGACAGCAAGACCCAAAGAAAATATGTTTCACTCCTCTTCACACTGATGTTCCTCTAAAGGCCACCAGATTCTCTATTTATCAAGCTGGGAAGGATGCCTGTCGTTTTAAGAGCTGATGAAATAAGAAGCAGCTTGAACACTGACTGCAGAGTCATCGGGAATGACGCTTATAACCAAATCATTATTCAAAAACATTAAGTAACCAAAAAGCCCCAGATCCCAACAACTCCTAAATCACTCCTACTAAACGTTGGATCTTTTAAAGTGGTTACCAAGCATGTGTTTTATTATCCACCCACACTTGTTAGGTTTCAAAAATAACATTATAAAAGATTCTCCACACCTGTTCTCTGGGAAATTTTCAACTGCTCTAATATTTCATACCCATGGGCAACAAGAGTTAATTTACATAAAAATTCCTCCAAGTCATAAACTATTTAAGCATTTTTCCCAAAGCTATTTGTTATTAGTGTTTTCTGTTGTTGTTTTCTATTACCCATAGGAAATAATCTCAGTGACAGCCACTGGTTTGAGGAAGAAATGTGGCTTTTAAATAAGGATAAAACTGTTTTCATCTATAGTAAGATTAAAACTGCTCAAAGTCTGACAGTAAAAAGATCTATCTCAAGTAAAATACTTCATGGTCAAAATTTCAGATAAATCTAGAACTCGCAAGCAATTCTTCACATTTTACTCAAAATCTGTGTTACCCCTCCCACCCCGAGATCTAAATCGGTAATAGATCAACCAAATTCCCCAGCGTCTGACGCTCCCATCGATGCAGCAACAGCACAGCTTCCAGGAGGGTAAAGGCAGGCCTCTCACAGCAGTCGGGGCAGCCCTCCCTGCCCAGGATGCTCCACCTCCTGCTGCTGCTTTCTTTCTCCTCCATTTTCTCCAGTAAACATATAAAACCGCATTTGAACGTGCAAGGATTCTTTCTTGAACCTTCCACTGCGGAACCCCAGAGCCCTCATCACCCTCACCTCCTCCTCTAGACGTGCACTGACTCCTACGTACAGGATGCTTTGGGGTAACTAATCGTGTGAGCATGTCATTCATCAGAATGTATTTACGGAGTAACTATTATGACTATGCTAGACTGGGGCATGCCCTGGTGGCCTCGTGCTCTAGTGCACCCTGAGAGCAGTCCACATTCACCCTAAGCCCTGGGACCAATGTGAGCAACTAAATAAAAATAAAGTGAATGCTTCTTCCTCTTCTCTCTGCCTGCCTGCCTACTCACCTTCATTCTTGCCTGTACCTTTCCTTAAAAAAAAGAAAGAAAAAAAATATGTGTGTGTATATATACATATATGTATATGTATATATATGGTAGACTCATTCCAGGCAAGAGAGATACTACAAAATACAAAAGAAAAAGAAAAGGAAATACAGGGACCCTGCTCCCACCAGGCTTGTATTCTAGAAGGAGACAAATAATAAGTAATGGAAAAATCAGCAAGATAATTTCAGACTGTAATTATGTCATTTAATTTACAATGAACTATGCTTTTCTAAGCAATCATTTCACATACTAAGAAAGAAATGCTGGTGTGCCCCGGTGGAGTTGCTGTTTGGTCACCCACCTCCAGCTGAGAGGGCAGTTTACACGCACCCCAAGGACCCCGGTTCAAGTACCAGGGCCAGAGGAATGACCAGGATGAACGACTAAATAAATAAATGTTTCTTCTTCCTTATCTTCCTGCCTGCTGTCTCAGCTCTCCTTCATTTCTGCCTGTACCTTTCCTTTTAAAAAAGAAAAAGAAAGAAGTCTTTCCCAGAGTTTTTTTTATATATAATGATTTTTCTATGAATATGAAATTTCAAGATTACAGACACTGACCTGTTACAGTTTGTAGATCATTAAATGCATTGCCTTTCCATTTTTTTCCAGTTTAATTTTCGTTTTTAGGGAGCCATCAGTGGCTTTCTCTAGTCGCAAATATTTTTGTGGCCTCTTACAAAGAACCTAGAGACTCAGCACTGTGTCCCTATGTCCCAATAACTAAGCAGTCTCTTGTGTGCTGTGTAAAGGTCTGTTTCATGCACAGGGTGACGGGAAGATTTGCTACATAGGCAGGGAGCTCAACCTTCTTCCTCAGCACATGAGGATACCCATTCCCATCAGCCCCAGAGACTTGACCCAGAGGTATTTCTAACTCCAGGACTCGGAAATTTCAGGGTGGCTGATGACTAGTAAAACAAAGAAAAGTACACATCAGGAAAGCCTTCATGGGCTGTATCCCCACTTTGAAAATTACTGCAGTATACATCGGTAAAAACTTCTGCTAAAGTTGTAAAGTTTTGAAAATTTAATTGGCAGCATCCTGAGTTACTGCTTCAGGCAGGGGGGACCGTTAATGAGGTTGCACAGGAAATGTCATGGCTGCCACGGGATCAGCAATGGGGGAACACATTTCTAGTTGCTCCCCTAGTCAGGAAGTTGTATTTCTCACAAATAGTCGTTTAAATTCACTGTTTATTAAAAAGAGCAATCAGAAAGCAAAGGGGGAGACCCCCAGAAACAGAGGCAGAAAGCTTCAAAGGGCAGTAGTGGGTTCAGAAAGGCAGCTTGGTTCTTTGCAGAATGAGTGGCAAGTTGTAACTCTCAGCCCCTGGGAGCCAGCATCTCTGTGTCTCATTTGCATATATGTAAAACTGGATAATCATCGTCCCTGCGGCCTGCAGTTGTGGTCATGAAGTGAAGTGGTCGGGCAATGCAGCTTCCAGCGGAGCGCCGAGCAGCGCCATGTGTGGTCACTGAGGGCCCGGGAGCAAAGACGGTGGGTGGTATTTTGCAGAAAATATTATTTAGAAATTTCCATATCAAACCTTGGCATTCAGAGGACATATTGAGTAATTGTGTAGAGCCTGGTATTTTCCCCATGATGAGTCATTAGAACTGTAAAAAGAAAAAGCTCACGAGCAAGCGTGGGTCTGCGTTTCAGCAGAGCTTGGACGGCGGACATTGTGCTGGAAACTCCAAAGTCGCTGATGTCTGAGAAGAAGAAAAAGCAGAGCATGGTTCCTTTGACATCAGTTCCTTAGAGGGAGAGACCGAAAGTACTTAACCAGCCCTTCGAGCCCTCAGAAGCCCCACGCACACCTGTGAAGGAAAAGAAACGGACCGTGCGTGTGGTCCTCATTCATTCTCCACGGGTCCTTCAGGTTTTGAACCAAAGAGCCTTGGCTTGAAGAGTCTCCCGGGGCCCCCGGCTCTGGCGCGGACCAGGCTGCTTTCTAGCTGCCCGGTTGGCAACCGCACTGGCACTTGTCGTCCTTCTTCCTCTGCTCCGTCACAAGGAGGAAACTGACACCGTGAAGAGCACCCTTTAACCGCCTCCTGCAGCAGAGCCAGGACAGACCCGGCGTGGCAACAGCTCCTGAGGACGCCGCCAGCGCTCCTGCCTGACTCAGGGACGCAGGCCCGTCCAGCTGGACCCCACCGCCCACTGCCTGGGAAGCATGAGCACAGAACCTCTGAAACCCACCAGAACGAGGGGCGATTTCTGAAGCCCCGTGGGCAGACACGCAGACATTCAGGTCCACGTTTTATGTGTACCTGCTGCATGAGTTTTTCCAGAAACGCTTTCAAAGTCACAGCAGGAGCCTGGCTTTCCTGTTTCAAAAGCACTGGCTGGATTGCCGCTCACAGGAAAGAAAAGGCAACAGCCTGACTACCTGGCAGGTCTGGCTTCTCGCTTCTCCAGCCCCGGCCCAGCCTGTGCCAACGGTGCTATCTTGGCAGATGAGAACCTGAACCAAATGGGCAAACTGGTTGCAACGATTCCATGCTGTTTGTTCCTGCAAGTGCGTTCCTCCGTCTCCTGGGAACATGGGTAACTCTTCCTTGAAAGACAGAACGTTCTCTTGTTTGATGATTTCAAGATTCTTTTTACCTCGCACTGGCTGGGGAGGAAAGACAGAGGGCCACTGGAACTTTCATGGTACGTCTCTGTCACACTCTTGCTGAGCTACATAATGGCTCAGAGGCTCTTAGCTGAGACCAATTGTTCATTCAAGGACTGCAGCCAACTCAGAATTTTTGTGGAAATGTACAAAATAAATGATGGGGGAAAAAAGACCAGCAGGGAAAGAAATTCTAGGTCATGCTTGTAAGCATTTTGACCAACGGGGAAAAAAGAGAAAAATAAGTTGCTTTCAGGGGATGGAACGATTTCAGTGTTCCATTTTCTATTCCGTTGGCAGTGTTGCGCATAGCCTGTGCATCTCTGGCACAGAGGACTCAGCGATTGAAGAGCTTTTCTTCTAGGTCCTGCCGTATGCAAACGCATTGAATGGGATGGTCTCCCACCAGCTCCCAGGGATTCTCACCGTGTGGCTCCGTCAAGCCGCCATATTTTTAACAAATATCAGAAAAAGGAGATGCCTAGATGAAGGAGGAGACACAAGACAAAGTGATAGCACAGCAAGAATATATTACATTTTTGAGACAGTCTCAAACCTTTGAAAGAAACCTGAGGGAACATGCTTGGGGGTTCTAGGAAATGATCTGCCTGGGTGAGCTTATGGGTCAGGGGAGCATAGTTCGCATGATGGGCACGAGGGAGCCATCGTTTGCGTTGTGTAGATGCCACCAGGGTTTTCCCATTAAGCAGGGCAGAGTCTGAGGTTTGCCCAAACTGAAACTGTCACTCCTGTCACTCCGTATCTGCTCCGCCACACCCTCTAATCACCCAGCTTCAGTCACTGCTCGTATTGAAGGTGGAAGCCTGGCTTCTCCGAGTAACCTTCCCTGCTTGGTCTTGATGGAGTTGAGTCTCCCTGTAGGGTCTTCTACCAGACAGGGCACATCAAAGATGCTTTTGGGTTGACAAGGAGGGGATCGATGGCCATGTCCCGTCATCTCCTTCGAGTTCAACCCAGTATCTGACTTGAGTTCAAGCTTCAACAGATGTTGGGTAGTGAATGAATAAATACAGCAGCAGATAAAGAAGTTGATGGCAGTGTCGAAGGGAGGTGCTAGTGTGAATGTGCCTCCTCCTGGAAGAGAAAAGACGTCTACAGTCCTAACCGTGTTGTTCACTGAAAAACAAATGACTTCACCCTGATGGCCACAACTTGCGCATAGAATTCGGTGATGTGATTCTCTCTTCGCGCTCTTCCTGGAACTTCTGAGACAGGACCTCTTTCCAGCCCCTCTTCACGCTTAGCACATTGCCCACTATTAAAAGGCATCCACACTCTGTCAAGAGCAGCACAGACAGGGCTTACTCATACCTACATATTTGCTGAGAAAAGACGATGATCTAAAGGTGACTTCAGGGATAGTCCTGGGGAGCAGGCAGATAGTGTGGAATCCCAGCGGTGCCACAGAGGACCAGCCTGGCTGAACCCAGAGGTCGGCAGAGATTTGTCTATGGAGTCATCTTACTCTCGACATGGGAAATACGGGCATCTCGCTTACAATGGACATGTGAGTCAGTGCTCACTTGTTTGTAACTAGTGTCTCATTAGTCTTCAATCCTCTCCAACTCGAAGGAGGACAGATTCACCCCTTCACCCATACCTGTCTCACTCCACGCCCAGCACCAGCGCTCTGGTGCCGGACCACTGCTGTTTTCACGCCTTCAGCCCAGGCTCCCTCAGCTGCCCACCCCACCCCACCCACCTGCTGGCAGCCTTGATGGTTCATCAGAGTCTGAGCTTTGTGTCGTCTGTGTTAGTTCATTCCTCTTGCTTCTTTGTGTTCAAATATGAGTGAGTTCATCCAGTCTTCTCTTTTTCTTATTTTGCTCCTAATCACCTCGAATGCCATCCAGGTTGGTGCCAAAGGCACAGTTTCATCTTTTTAAATAGCTGAAAGAATTCCAAGGAGCATAACTGCCACAGCATCTTCATCCAGATCAGTGAATGAACCGCCCCATACTGCTTCTCTTTGGGGGTCTCTTTTCAGTTTTGTTTTGTTTTTAATAAGGGGCAAACTAGCTCAGCTCTCAACTTGTCAGACACAGGCAGCCTCGCTTTAGGAATGAGCACATATTTGCACCTTAGCTACTCTGTGCTATGGCCTCTTCTGCTCTTTGTTTTCCTGCAGACGCTGTGATGATCGTGTGCGCTCCCAAACCTTGAGTAAATCATTCAGTCGCGTCAAACCAAACTCCCGTTCAGGTCACACCTGCTCAAGAAAAGTTGGTTGGTTCATTGCATTCTAGAATCACCGTGAGACCTGGAATTACCTTGACTGTTACCTGGAAAACGTACTGACAACCTTCGCTTGCTCATTTATTCATTTATCTAATCATTTTTGCAAAGGAAAAAAAAAATCCGCTCCTAGGAGTCAGTAGCAACAAGTCTGAAGCCCACTCTGGTCTAATCTCTCTACTTCAAAGACGTGACCTTTGAAAGAGAACTCAAGCTCTCAGTGACGACATCTACACTCTGTCGATCACCAGTTAGCGCCATACATCTTACCGCTCCCATCAACCTTTTGTCTTGAAGATGAAATCATTACAGTAATTGTTTAGAGCGATGAGTGCCAGGCATTTTGCCTCACGTCTGGTTTATTTTACTTCATACGATCTTCCAAACAGCTCTGTGATAGGTACTGCTATGCGTGACCTTCTCCAAAGGAGAGAAACAAGACACAGTGGGTGGACATCACTTTCCCCGGACCTTTGAGCAGAAAGTGATGGATCTGGCTGGCAATCCAGGGCTGCCGTCAGCTGTGCTGCACAGGTCAGGGAAGTGCAGCTGAATTAACCCAAATGTTAAATCCAGTCATTTCAGGAAACCCCATGGTAACTCCAGCCATGAATAATGATGGATGATTATGAATTATTGAGTCACATAGAAACAGGAAGACCATGTTGTCGCCAAATCGGCGAGGCCCCACAGCGGTGTTCCCTCCATGCGTGTGCCCAGTCCCCCCGGCCACACGCACACAAATCAGTGCACACGCTTGGAGGTGAAGGAGGCTTGCCTACGTTAAGTCTGTCTCAAACCACGTGATGATGCTTCAGAAAGTAACTCTTCTGGAGTAAGACGAACGTGTTTAAAGCTGGATTTTTTGACAGATATTATATATGGTGCTTGTCATCCCATTTGCACAGAAATACTGCAGAGACAGCTGCCGACCTATAACTCTTCAATACGTTTTCTTATTAGCAAAATGAATTGTCTCTGCATATTATTTTTGCTTCAGGCATTAGTGAAGGAGAATCAAAAGGCTTTTCCATGTGATAAAAGTCAATTAAACAGAATACTGAGCTAAAATATGGATGCTCTTCCTATCCCAGCTTCCCGATTCTGAAAACCATCCCATAGTCTAAAAGCATCTCCATCAGCACAGGCTAACATTCTTCAGCAAGTTACTCCTTCTTAAAACAGAAAAAAGTGAGGAAGAAATGTGCTTACCTTCTCGACACTTCAGTAGCTTAAATGATTAGAGTGCATATTTTCTTTATTTTCTGTAATAATTCCACGGTTAACCTAGTAACATATCCTCATGTTATTTAAGTAATTTTAGATTCAATTTCTTAAATAAAGAATTTTGTGATTATTATGGAATGCTAAGTGTAATGGTCCCCTAGACAGGTGTTTGGGTTACTAACAGAGAACTAGAAATGTCAATTAGAAATGGATTGAAGAAATACACACATACGTGGCAGAAGTAAATACAGATATGCAAATTAAATCAAGTATAGTCCAACAATGTTTTAGACTGCATATTAATCAAATCTCCAAACGAAAGTGCTTTCTTGGCTTAAAAAACATCCAATTGTCTCCTAAAGTGCAAGTTGGGGAGTTGACTCTCAAAATAGTGTGCTCGGGAATCGGGACCCTCCTGCTGAATAAATTATAGAGCATGCACTTAGATGGAGATAAAAGCTAAAAAATACTCTAGAACTGGATGCCCCACATGCAGGGAAATTCAGAGATATGAGCCTGTCTCCACGCAAAAGTTCTGTAACATAGCATTAGTCAAAACTTCTTAAAGCCTGAGAAACAACTGAAAGCTGTTTTCACATATTTTTATACTTGTGAGCTTAATTGTTGTATGTAAGCATCCATGGTGTTTTCTGCTTGTGCGTTTTGTTTTTGCGTATTCATGCTCGAGTCAGCTGCTTTGAGTCCTTTGCTTCTGCAAGACTATCAGATGATTATTTGGGGTTTCTATCTATACAGCTGTGGATTGAACCGTATGCCCCACCCCGAAGTCCACATGTTGAAACCCTAACTCCCAGTGTGACAGTGTCTGGAGATGGGGACCTTTGGGAGGTGACCAGCTTTAGCTGAGGTCCTGGGCCCCCGGGATGGGATCCGCCCTTCTAGCAAGGACGCTGGAGAGCTGGCTCTCTTTCTCTCTGTCACATGAGGATGCATGGAGAAGGCAGCGCCCTGCGAGTCAGGGAGAGAGGCCTCACCCAACCCACCCTAATGGCGCCTGTCCTGACCCCCACCCTCCAAACAGTGAGAAAACAAGCATCTGTTGATGAGACCACCCAGTCTGTGGTGTGTTTGTCTGGCAGCCAGAGTGGATCAAGACTATGTCGGATCATCTGCAAACAATTGTCGTTTGCATCTTTCCTTCCCATTTTTATTTCACTTTTTCTCGTTCAATTGCATTAGCAAGTACTTCCAGGAAAATGTGACATCTGCGTGATGGGCAGAATGGCTCTCATATCTCACCATTAAACAGGATGTTTAGGTATAATTTTCAAGTCCCAAGTTATATAATGTAACTAAGAACAATGATAATGGCTAATAACTACTGAGTGCTTAGTATATTCCCTGCCCTTTATATATGTGGTGATTAAATCAGTCCTCACATTAGCTCGAAGAGATTCTGTTGTTTTCATTTCACAGATAAAGACACAGAGGCACAGAAAGTTCATTCAGAGTGAACGGGGTCACACATCTGCCTCCTACAGTCAGCCTCACGCTAAGCACGACTTTTTAGTGTTCCAGGCCTGTGTCTCCTCACTATCCTGTCCTTCTCGAGGGCGAGAGTTTTTAAGACCGAGTGGGGACACAGTCCACATTCGGCCCAGGGTGGCTTGGAGCAGGAATGAAGAGCCCGCGTCTGCCTAAACGACGGACTCTGGGATTTGAGAAAGACGAGCGGCCTGCAGAAATCTCGGGGCGATGACCCACCGCGACCGCGGAAGCACGTCTTGTGCTGGGAAGCAGACTGGAGCCAAGACGGGAGCCAGGAATTCCAACTGAGTTGTGATTTTACTCACACTCCCAGACAATCATATTCCATTTTATACTGAAGAGGGAGAAACGCTGGTCACTAGAGAACCCCACTTCGTCGGGGCTTTGAAGTCAGAGCGTGGTGGGACAAGACAGGGGCCCGCGGGGAAGGAAGCTTCTGTGCCCAGAAAGCTGGGGGGCCGGTCTCGCCCACACCTCTTCTTGACAGATTTTCTCAAGAACAAATACAGGTGTCTACATTTAAAAAAAACTAAACTCTGGTCTGAACAAGGGTAACTTATCCAGAAAGGAAACTCAGCTCGGCAGTTATCAGCCATTATCGATTCTCTCCTCCGGGGAGCCGGCCTGGCCTGCAGGTCACACACCCTGCAGGGGCCTGTGGTTTGTTTCCCGCTGTGCCAGCTCATTTCCCCCAGTCTTTCCTGTTCCTTCTTGACACAGAAACCAATGCATCCCCTAAAACCTCCAAGTTGTCAAAATAAATTGCAACATGAGAAATACTGGCAGGGAGCAGAGTTCACAGAACCGCACGCTCACGCACGGGACCAGCTTTACTCAGAGCACCCTCCGCCGCGTGCGGTCAGAGGTCGGTCGGGAGAGTGCATGTGGGCACACTCTGAAGGAGGCCAGTAAGGTGGCAGAGCCCAGACAGCAACGTCTGCGCCTCCCAGCACCAGACCCCAGCACCCTGGCCTCGCCGGATTCGCACCAAATATGTTTGCCCAGAACTGACTTCAGCACAGGTTAGGGTTAAGAGAACTCCAAGGCAGAATGCAAGACTGAAAACACACGCTCATGATCGGCACACCCTGGTGGAGTAGGTGTGGGGTGTGTCGCCTTCAGCTGGTGCACATACATCCCTGGGCCCTGGGCTCGTGTCCCGGGACTGGGAAGGGACAAGAGGAACAACCAAACAAAACGAATAGATGCTTCCTCTTTCTGCCTGCCCGCCTGCCTACTCACCTTTCTTCCTGCCTGCACCTTTCCTTTCAAACACACACGCAAAACCACGGTGGATTGTCTTCGAGATGTTTGCCCACAAAGTAATTTTTCACTGGGAGGCGGGAGAGTTTGGGGAAACGTTTCCTGAAAACAACAGCGATCTCGGTGAAGACTGGGTTGAGCGATAAGAAAAAGTATCGTTACATCAGGGGATGTCTGGAGATGGAGTCAGAGTCCCGGAAACGTTCTCAGGGACCCAGGCTCAGTCAGTCTTTCTCTTCCCTCCTCGTGGAGGCTGGTCCCGGCCGTGACTGGTCGCCAGCAGGACCGGGGCGGTGGGCTGCCTTAATCTCATGCTGCAGAAACCATGTCCTGTCGCCAGAGACTGGAGACTGGAAGATGCTCCTTCTGCCCAGTGGGCAGACCCGGGGCAGACGCGGTGGCGAAAGCCACCTGCACATCTGTACTTATCCTCATGTAGATGAATCAAGGTCCAGCCTGGGGACTGTGATGGCAAAGTCTATGAAAATAGAGGGATCTCGCTGAGAAAAGGGAAGAAGGGGAAATTGAAGTTGAAAAGGAAAGAGCCGGTCTTGACGTCACACGAGAAAATCTAAGGTACCAACAAAAGGCAGAGTTTGCTGTGATTTTCCAAGCCAGTGTTTTCCATCAGTTCATCGTTCTGTAAAGTGTTTTAGATTAAAATATCATCGCTTCTTTGAATAATTTGAATATTTTCATAAAAATACTGGTTTTCTTTGTAAAGAGCATTGAGTGGGTTTGCATTACATTTGAGGGCATTTTTGATCAGAAATAATACTTTCTAATGAGGTTCAGTGTGAGCCCAGCAGAGACCCTGACATCCAATAGAATGTGGCATGTGCACGTTGTGGGAGGAGGAAACATAAGGACTCTTTAGTCCCTATTTTCTAAGCAAATCAGCAGCATGCTTTGCTTATTTCAGTATTTCTTGTAGCTCCTGTGGGCTTTATTAGTGGTTTTCAAAATGAAGTGAGCACATTTTTTGCCAATGAAATCACGAATTAAATGCAATATCCAAACAAGCAAAAAGGCAATTATGGCGATGGAAGCAGGGCCCCCACCCTCTTTGTTCCTTTTGGGAACCCCCTCCTGGTGGAAACGGGGGGTGGGTGGGTGACCCACGAAACAGCAAGAAAACAGGGACTGCTTTCATCATCAACCGTCACAGCAGAGAAAAGAAATGCTGCTAAAATGACATCGTCAGCAGAGTCACGTCACAACATCCAGTTTGCACGTTCTTGGACGTCTGGAGACGTCGCAGTAGAGAATGTCACTTAATAGCACACGCGGCAGGTGAGGGGCGGAGGCGAACACCGGGCAGAACCGGGCCTGCGCTGCTCGGGTAGGAAAGGCACAAACTCGGTGCTGACACCGGCGTTCTACACTTTTCCTAGATTTTCTTTGCGGTTGTGTCTCACAAGTCCACCTGCTTCTGGTTAATTCCGCTCTTGCTCACACGCCCGCTCTCACCCGTCGTGCAGCGGAGACGACTGCGCGTGGGCAGGCAGCGCGCTGTGTGGCCAGGCGACAGCACGTTCCCAGTCGGCCCTCAGTGGGAGTCACCGACGCCTCCGTGACGCGGGAGCCAGCGTGGTTGGGCCGCACGACGGTCCTCGCGTGGGAGCCGGAAGGCCTTCCAGCTTTGCCACGGTTTAAGGAGGCCGCCCGCTCCTCGCAGTGACCAGTCCCGGCGTCTGTGGTCCCCTGCTGAGGACACTGCCGGGGAGGGTGGGCAGTGAGCCCAGAGCCCCCCACAGACCGGTGAGGGTCTCCGCCCTGAGGAGGAGCCCTGCTGCGCCTCAGAATCAACTTGTGACTCTGCTCTGAGAACTGACGGTTCAGAGAAATCCCCAGGCGCTCCCGCCGCCTCGTTGAGATGACCTGGCTGAGTCACCAGAGAGCGCCAGGGCCGAGGGGAAGCTCTGTCATCAGACAGCATCCCTGGCAGGCCGAGAAGGAATAGCCGGGGTCGACAAACCCACATGCGTGACCCCTGAGGAAGGCATGATCGAGTCAGCGGCACCTGCCAAAGCCCCTCGCGACTCCGCGGAAGGAAACGCTTACAGGGAAACGACTGCGCGACATCCCCGAGCTCCTGAGCTCGTCATCGTCACCTACACGTGGGGCATCGTCCGCCTCCAGATCTGGGCAAGATAAGCCACAGCCGTTTGCGAAGGACGCTGGTCCGGGAGACCGCAGGCCACTGAGCTCCAAGCCGAGGCTGTGCAGTGAGGACCCCTCTGAGCTGCACGCAGGAAGCGGGTCAAGCCCAAGTCGAGGCCCCATTTCTCCAACACGCCAACGGCTGGGCCAGGGCCGGGGGCAGCCGTGAGGAAACAGCGGCCATCGCCATCATCATGCCAGCTCGTCTAGATCCCGGTTTAAAAGAACTGCCAAAAATACACTTTTTTTTTTTTTTTTCAGAAACTATTACTTTATTTCCATTTTAGTCGTTCACACTGGTTGTTTCCCTGACGGACCCGGGACCCGAACCCGGGGAGATGTGGTCTGTGCGTCTTCAGAAGTGACTGACCCCACCGCTGCTCCACCGGGGACGCTGCAAAAAGACACATAAGAAAATCAGTGCGAGTTGCCTCCAGAGAGGAGACGGAAGGAAAGCAGGAAACAGCGTGTTCACTGAAGTGGGTGCGAGAGCGCCCGCGTGGTGAGGCGGAAAGGCCCTTACTCTGTGGGAGATGAATGTCCGTTTGGGAATGACGTGACAAGACGTTTCATATTTATTGTAAACTACGCGGGCCCACAAGAGAAGATGCTGGTAAGGTGCAGGGATGGGGACAAAAGAAGAAACCAATCACAGAAGCGTGAGTGTCAGAGCGCCCGGAACGACTGATGACACTGTACGTTGGGAATTTCTCATAAAACATTTTTAAAGAAAAGCATATATTGTTCCAAGGTTCACGATGGCTTTCTGGAAAAGCATGGAAGTGTGGGAGAGTTCGGTTTATAACAAGTTTGAGAACACGGGAGCATCACGGCCCCAGTGTCAGCAGAGCTCACGCTCTGAATTCGTTCCTGACTAAATGTTAACTACGTGGCGATTTCGAGCTTGCATGATGCGAAAAGAAAGGAAGGCTCATCATTCCTTCCCTGGTGCGTATGTGGGCTTCACGGTGATGCTAATTTATATAAACACAGAGCAAATGATGGCAGAAGAGATTTCCTTGCACCAACTGCCATTATTCTGTTTCTGAAGAAGGGATTGTGTCTCAGATGCTCAGCCCCGAGATGAGAATGCCCAGCTTTATTAAAACTCAAATGCAATCTGCTGTGTTAGCGGACACCCGTGAAAATGCTCATGGAGAAGTAGTACTCTGATCACTCACTGTTCCACCGTCTTCCAGGGTGAGTTCCCTGAATACGTGTTGGCACTAATTTCTACCCATCTAAGGACATGATCAAATTGCAGACTGACGTTCACGCATATCTTGAACAGCTTGGCTTGTCAGATCAGCTGTGGGAGTAGGAACAGGGACATCAAATTTGGGGACAGAGAGAGTAGAAGGCACAGGATGCTGACGCCGCTGGACGCCCACCAGTGTGGGTGGACGCCTCGTGGCTGCGGACAGACTGGACTTGGCCACGGCGGAGGAGATCACGTGGGCCCTGACTTCCTCTTCAGTGTCCCGGGACGCAGACCCGCCTCGCCAGCCCGCTTCTCCCTGTGTCCACTTCAGCAGTCTACACCCCTGAACGGACGCGAGCTGCCCTTGAGGCTGGCCCCTCCTCTCCAGCTCTGGAAGATTGTGTTCGCCCCAGTCAGGCCACCTGCGATGGTCCCCTCATAAGTGGAGTTTGAGCACTGGGGGGTCCCTTCTGGAGCACCCGTGTCCACACATTCTTTTTAATCTTCGGTCACCGGCCTTGGAGTGAGCTGGCAGAGGCGGAGAGCTCTCTAAGGACCATGGAAGCACAGCGTCACAGGGGCGCATTCCCACGTGAAGCCGTCATTCCACCCTCAGCGGAACTACCGTTATGCCAAAATGTGTCGATGCACTCGTCACTTCTAAAGCTCGTGATGACCTTCTGGATGACAGGGTCACTGAAGAACAACGCCGGGCGCTCACAGCGCTGCCCCTGCCCCAGAGCCGTACAGTGATTAGAGCCGAAGACCAGAGCTGATACCTCTTTCCCGACCGGCCCCGAGCTCTCTCCGCCCCCAGAGCCCAGGAACCAGCGTGTCTCTGAAGGCGAGTCCATCCAAAGACACGCCCGTGACCAGACAGGCATTCGGGGCAAACCCCCAAGATCTCCCGTAAAGCACCAATGAGCATCTCTGTCGCACACGCATTTTTCAGTCACCTGAGGAAGGAAATCCGCTGGATCCTGTCCCAGCGTTGCTGGGCCATGAGACTTTAAAGATCGAAAATTCATCTTGAAGATGACTAAGAAAAGCTTTCCACTCAGGCTTCCACCGCACTTTCCAGCCCATCTCTCTGGGCCATAGAAGTAAGCACAAAATGTCTAATCAAATAAGCCAATGGAGTAACGCCAGTCATGCCCTCATCACCAATTTTCTGTGCAAAACCACCTGGTGTTCGTCTTCCCACTTCACTTACCTCATGCTTTAAAAATCCACTCGGCCAGTGAGGAAAACGTGCAAAACAAATACAGCGGGAGGCTCCGGGCCTGCCAGAAATTCAAATGGAGCTCTCACTCGTTTGCTATGAAAATCAAGGTAAGACATGTTTCCATTCCATGAGCAGAAACAGAAATGCACTTATTTCCCTAAGATCAAATTAAGAAAAGATAGTTCCCCTTCTAGACTGTCAGGAGAGTCTGGCTTAGATGAGGAACGGGAGCTGGCTTCGCTAATCTCCCCGCCTTCCTGCTCCTCTTCTTCAGCTCTTGGCCATTCTGCCAAGAGTCAAATTGGTTTTCTGGAGCATAAATCGGATCAGACGTGAGCCCGGAATTCGGGAATTATCTCTCGTTGGCTTATGAGGCATCCGTGTATCTCCAGACAGAATTTACCTCGTGTTATTTAATCAAGGAATGCAAGTACTTTGCTTATCAAGTGAACTTGGGAATTACATTCACTCCTATCTGAGAACACGTCTAAGGTACCTTCTGTGGGTTCAAATATTAACAAGAACTGTTTTGAATGGGAATAATGGGATTTCCAAAGACTCTATTCTGTGCAGAGAGAAGTATGGATTCGATTTTACTTAGTCCAGAGTGAGTTTACGCCACTGTTCAGTTTGGATTATCAGACAGTCGAAAGAAGAGAGATGCAAGCCCAGAGGGAAGAGCCTCCCACTGATGCCGTCGCCCCTGAGCAACGGCCTCTGGTTTCCAGCCTCAACAAAGCTGCAAGTCGCATTTTCTGATATCATTCCCAAAGAGTGAGCTGACATTTCTCCATATCTCCTGACTGCAGTCGCCTCAAAGGTAAAGATGACGGGCCTCTTCCTTGGTCAGTGCCTGCACAAAGTAGGTGCTCAAGAAAACACTACCAATTTCAGAGCAGACAGCTTGGCCCGACAGGTTTCTTTTAGGACCCAGTGAAATCACTCTCTAAGTTTTCCATCGTTCCCTCGGGAACCTCTCGAAGAAGCAGGGTCCACTGTGTGCAGCGGTGCGGTTCTTCAGCAGTACGTGGCACACTCTCGGCAGGAGAAGCTACCCACCGGCGGCCGATGGCGGGAGGACGTGCGGACACACGAGGGGGCGAGCTTCACACCCTGCTTCAGTCCGCACACTCGCAATGCACGCTGATGCCAGCTCTGGCCACGTGAGGAACGGGCCCAGCCAACCTCAGGGCCCAGGGTCCACGCGTCAGACCGTCTGCCACGGGGCATCGCCCCTGAGAGCGCGGCTCAGCCCGGTTCCCACGCGTCCAGCAGGGTCTGCAGCGCGGTGTCCACCAGCACGGGGGTCCCGCCTCCCCAGCAGTTCCCACAGGCAGGCAAGTGCTGCTGGCCCGCGGGTGGCACCTTCCTGCCTTTGTGTCTCCTCTTCTCTCCTGTAAGACAAAGATGTCGATGCCGTCTTGTCCTGCCGACACTGCCTCCCTATAAATCCCCTCTCCCAGGGAGCAACCGAGGGCTCTTCATCCTCGAGGCGCGCGCAATGGCTGCAGGGGCTGAGTCGCGCTACGAACCAGGCTGTGATTATGTTATGGGGCTTCTGCGACTTTCACCAGTCTCTTCAGACCGCCAGCTCTCCTGCTCATGTCATTTGGGGGAGAAGACGAAGCTACATCTCCGTGAGAAAAAGCTGAGCTGGCCGCCAGGTAGCCACTGATGAGATCGCCAAAGGGAAGCGTTTCAGGTCACTTCACCTGCAAGAGCATCTCCCTCCAGAGCCTGAGCTGCTTAAGGTCGGGCTCACCCTCCTGCCATCTGAAATGCAACGGCTGTGGTTTTTTCTTATTTCCTGGTGTCTCATCATTTCGATACAAAAGTCAATTTTGTCCTGTTTCTAAGAAACCAGGGACAACTTCAGTGCAGGGCAAGAGGGGCAGGTGAGTTGCTCCAGGCCCAGTCTGTGGAGGGGGCTCAAAGCAGCCGCCCCGACTGCCCCCATTAGAGATGACCCTTGCCAGCACTGCCCGCACTGGGCTGCGGTTTTCCGTCATTTCCGCTATTTCCTGACTAGCTGCCTTCTCACACTTGATTTATTTTCTTACTTTGGTGAATCCTATACGCCAACCATCTGATAACAAAGGAGACAGATGAGGGACTTTCTGAAAGTTGTCGTGTAGCTGAAATATTCTGCAATCTTGATTAGTTGAGTATAGTACTTTAGACTAAATTTCTTTTCAATTTTCAAAGGTTTTGCTCCACAGGTTTTCTAACTTCCAGTGTTGCTAGTGAGAATTCAGTTGCAACTCTGATTTTCTTTTCTGTGTTAATGTGACTTTTAATGGTTCTCAAAGTTTTAGGACTGTCTTTCTCAACAGGTGTTCTGCATTTCCACATTAATGGGCCTTATTGTGGGTCCTTTCTCACGGGCTGGGCTCTGAATGGAGGGAGTCTTACCTTTCAAGTCTCAGAAATGTTCTCACATGTTTATATGATAATTTCCTATCTGTATCTGTGGGATTCCCTTGAGTTAGTCCTTGGAGGTCGTGTGTTAATCCTTTAAAATTCTTCTCAATTCTTTCCAATTTCCCATCCTTTCGTCTTTATTTTTAAGCTTTGTACTTGCTTTTGCAATTTTATCTTCAAACTCTTGTCATGAAATTTTAACCCATTAAATTCCATTTTACATAAAATTTTAATTTGCTTTCATCAAATATTTGTTACATATTTCATTTCTGGGCTCTCTTCTTATTCTCTCTCTGGGCACCCGCTTACAGTTTTGAGATGTGATTCTATGGTTTCTTGGATGGTTCACTGCTGTTTCTAGTTCATCCAGCACCCTTCCCCCCAATAATTCTATTTCTCTCTTTTGTTTGAAAGTATTCCTCTATATCAACAGTTCTCAACCATTAACCTGCATCAGAATCACCTGCTTAGTCAAACACAGATTAGGCGCAGCCTAGTTAAATCAGGGGTGAAATCCTAAACCAACAGCAGGTGTAGGGGCAGTGAGGGTGCGGACCCTGTAAAATCCAGAGATGGGGGCCAGGGGGCCAATCAAAAATAAAGAAATTATAATGCTTCTTCCTCCTCTCCCCGCCTGCCTGCCTTTCTTCTTCTTTAAAAAAAAAAAAAAAAAACAGAGTAGAGGCCCCAAGCCCTGAGCTTCTGACTCAGAATTTGCCTTTCTAACATGTCCCCAGGACCTGATGATGTTTATTGTCCTAGACTGAAGGTTGACAAGTGAAGTCTGGGGAAGACCCTGGACAGTAAAGGTGACCCATGTCCTAGAGATGAAGGACCCCCTTCTGGTCTCTGCCTGCCCTTCCTCGGCTGAGCGCCTGAGACTGAGGTTCGAACTGGAGCCCCGAACTCAGGGGTTTGTGGACTGGGCTCCACTTGGACTCACGCTGGATAGGAGTGATTTTTCGGGGTTCATTGTACTCCCTATGTGGACAGAAAACTGCTGCACAAATAAAGTCTATATAAAGGTACATTATTATAATTCCAAGATGTGTGCTTCTAAAATAGTTTTCATAGAAATGAGCAGAGAATAAATTACCGACATATTTCCCCAGAAGTTCAGGATTTGGGATGTCACTCTAACTGCAGTTTCTGTCATATAAAAGAAGGAGTAAACTGCATAAAACACCCTGATTTTTCTTTATTAGCTGTTGAAATCTTCCTCGTGATGAGTGGAAGTATGAGCAGCCTCCTGGTGAGACTGGGCCCGGAGAGTCCGGGGGTGGTGCGACCCGCAGAAAAGGGCGCGGCGCGTGTGCTTGAGGATCTTCTCATTAAAGGTATTATCATGCTTCCTTTTTTTCATTGGCTCCGAATCGCTTGCAGAAGCCGGAGCTCTGCGACCGTCAAACTAAGACAATAGCTCCATCTAATGGCGAACTTGATCATTGCAGCCAAAGGTAAGTGCTGCGCGCTGGGAGGGGGCTGTTTCACCCCAGCTCAGGAGACGCCGTGGAAAAACACAGCCATCGGTCGTGTCATCTGCATTTGTGATTTTCTCAGCAATTGAGAGAGAAACAGGGCAAAACCCAACCAGGAATTTCATTGAAAAGGCAAAGCTCTCTATGTGTGACATCACATGCAAACTTCAGTCCACATCTTCACCTGCTCTTAGCTGCGTCTTCTTCCCTTGCTTCCTGCTTTCTTACCTTCAAGAGAAATCTGGAATCGAACTGGACGGCAGGAGCTTATCATTTTTGTCTGGCCAAGAGGAGCCCCCCAGAGGCAGCTGGCTGTCCTGCCTTGGATGGTTGACCAGGTTCTCAGAATAAGAGGCGAGCAGCCAGACCCCATCCAGCAGCCAGACCCCGTCCAGCAGCACAGACCCCATCCAGCAGCCAGACCCCGTCCAGCAGCCCGACCCCGTCCAGCAGCACAGAACCCGTCCAGCAGCCTGACCCGGTCCAGCAGCCTGACCCCGTCCAGCAGCACAGACCCGGTCCAGCAGCCTGACCCGGTCCAGCAGCCCGACCCCATCCAGCAGCCCAGACCCCATCCAGCAGCACAGACCCTGTCCAGCAGCCTGACCCGTCCAGCAGCCTCTAACAGCAGCTCTCAGAAAGCGAGTGCTGTCCTGTCCATCAGGCAGACGCCACCGTCCCCTGTGCCTTCCCATCCAAAAATACTGCGTGCTCTCACGATACACCCAAAAGAGGAGAGAAAGGCCAGTGTTAAAAACAGGGCCTGAGGAATTCTAACGCGGCTGAGACGGGCGCCCTAGGGATGTGGGTCTGGGGTGGACGGGGTTTGGGCTGAATTGAGAGAGAACTGCCTGGCCATGGAAGATGCAAATGTGGTCGCTTCTTAATACATTCCAGTCACAAGGTAGGTCTAGGCTTATAGCCCCCCCAAGAAAACTGATCAAGACTTAAAACACGACGTGTCTGCTAAGCATAACATTCGAAAGCGTGATTGATGTCGCAGAAGTCAAGCAGAAAAATTGCATTTTAACATATATTCAAGAAACATTCGTGTTGAAAGAATAATTATTCTCTGAAGGTAAACGTCTTCCTTCCGTTGCGGGAAGGCCCCGCTCTGGTCCGAGAAGCTGCCCGTCTACCCGCCCGTGTCCGGGGAGCCTAACATAGCTGGCTGGTCCCTGCTCCTGCCTGACGCTGGGGGCGAGGAGGATGGGGCGGCTGCTGGGCTCACAGTGTCACAGTTGGGAAGGGACAGCATGGGTGATGACACCTAACGGGGAGGCCGGGACGCTGCTGACATCCTGTGATGCCCAGGACAGCCACACGACCAAGGATGACCAGGCCTCAGAGGACACGTGCTGTGTCGGCCCCGCCACTGCCCGCCTGCCCCCCCCAGTGGTCCCAGCAGCTCCACACTCTTCCGAGGACATGTCCCCATCAGCCTGTCCCTGGGTCTGTTCTCTCTTCCCAGGAGTCGGCCTGAGGAGTGAGCCAGCAGGTATTGGAAGGAAGAGTGAGCAGCGAGAAGACAAGCGAGGGGGCCACACTCTGTCCTCACGGCGCTGGGCACGGCACTGGGGTGGGCCGGGGCGGGAGAGGATGGAGGACAGAAGAGGACAGGTCAAGGTCAGGATGGGCCAGCTCTCAAATGCTGCCCTTTCTGACTGACTCCACGTCCCAGGGTCTCACCATCTCAGTGTCTTTTGGAAGGAGTTTTCTAACTGTTGGTAGCTTGACTCGGGACCTCTGAAATACGCACATGTGTGGTGTGCAGCTTCCCTTTGAGCCCACCCCATCGCATGTCAGGCTCCCGGCCTCCCTCCGTGGCCTCGGCCCATCTGCAGGATGGGGGTTCAATCTTTGTGCTGACTGCACTGTTCTCAACTAAGCCCCCTCACCTCCTGCAGTTCTTTAGCTCTTTTGGGGGTTTCTTTTCCTTCTTTTCTTTTTTTTGGTTTACAATTGTATTAATTTGAAAATTTTACAGAGCTTTAGTTGCTTATAGCAATGGGATTGAATTGATTGTATTAATATTTTTCATTTTATTTATACATTGAAAATATTTAATACTGTTTAATAGTTACTACATTACTGTAGAAATATAGTATTACTATTTAAATAAAAGTTTCTATGAAAATAACACACATAGAATTCCTAAAGACATGCCGTCATAACGAGGCTTTCCGTGACATCATGTTTCCCAGCCCCCAGTTTCCCAGTCTGAGCCAGACACAACTAACCTTGACCTGTTTTTCTTTTTGAGTTACTCGAAGATCCGTGCTAAGCATTTTAGATTGGATTCTGACTGTCTTTTCTCTGTTAGAATTTTTCGTCGGAGTAGCATGGCCACGTCACCTCTGGGTCTCAGGCACGCGTCATTGTAAGTCAGGATGGTGTGCTTCCTTCTGTTTACCACCAATCGCCCAGTTGTCTCCTTCGCCACGCACGTCACCCTTTCCCCGATTTACCCGCCGCTTCCCGCTTCCCCTCTGGCAACCATGAATTCAGACTTAGAGACTCCAAGTCCACTTTCGTTCGATTTGCTTCATTCGTTTGGTTGGTTTCTCCATAGCAAATATGAGTGACATCTTACAAAGTGTCTTTCTCCACCTGACTATCTCACTGAGCATAATTCCCTCCAGTTGCACCCATGTTGTCACAGGTGGTAGGATGTCATCCTCTTTGCAGCTCTGAGTAGCACGCCGCTGTGCTTATCCACCTCGTCTTCATTCACTCATCTGTCCATGGGCACGTGGGTTTCCTCCGGCTCTTGGCCGCTGTGCTTAACATACCTCTTGGGGTGTCTTCTGGAATTTAGACGATGACATGACTCCAACCTGTTGGGCATTTCTCATGCATCTCATGCACACTCTGGAAATCTGAGTAGCCTTCGGTCTCTAGGCGACTCCTTCAGCTCTGGCCCTTTCTGGCTTCATCGGTGGGGACTCTGTTTCTGGTTTCTGGCCAGCGCTCCCCTCTCATTCACTAGCAGCGTCCATGGCTTTCCCCAGAGAGCACTTCCTTCCCCCGGGGTTTCCTGTGTCTTGAGAGGAACCAGGGACGGGTTGTTAGCCCCGGTCCTGACATTCTCCCTCCTACCTGCAGCGTCCCCACCCCCCGGGGGCCGGAAGCGCCAACAATAATGAGCTCGCTGGCCTGCCTGGGCCACCGCTGGCTCCCGACTGGAGACTCCCCTGGGAGACTCCCCTGGGAGACGAGTGCCGCCCCCACCCCGCTCCGCCTTCCTTCCCTCTCGGCTTCACTCTTCCCTTCCGAGAAATTTGCAGAACAGCTTTTTATGGTCACTGGAAGTGTCCCCAAATTAAGGTCATCTTTGCCTCACCTGCTTTCCACATCCAGATGCCCACCCAGGACTCAGGGGCGTGAGTTCATTTCACAGGTAGGACTGCTGTTTATTTAGGTTGATGAGATGACTTGAGAGATGACTGGAGAATTTCTGAAATTTTATCTTGGTGTAAAAGACTAGCTGCTGGAAAGAACCTTAGAGATTTTACATTTTGATTCCTTATTTTACAAATAGGGAGACTTGGGACAGAGAATCTAAGTGGTTCATTGTTTAGAGCTTATGTGTTGAAGATTTCATTTAATACCCACAGCAAATCTGTCCTTTAACAAATAACAATATTTTGGTGAAAACTTAGGAAAATTCCTAAATGAGGCAACGATGCTTATTATTACCAACACTCTTCGACATTGTTCTCGGGAGCTTAGCCAACTCAATATAATGAGAAAAATCTTTTTTTTTTTTTTTTATAATACAAGATAGGGACACCTAGAAAACAGTCTTTTTTAATATCCTCAAAGTGAAAGACTGACAGATCTGAAATACATAGAAAAGTTAAACTTTAATACAAAAAAAACGGTCCCCTCAGGGGTCTGAGACTCAGAATACAAAAGCTGTGGGCTGAGTCAGAGACCTGTAGCCGTGGGCAGGGGGGCAAAAAAAAGTTAAATAAATAAAACTAGATGTAAAAAATGACAACATAAGCAAAGCTGGGAAGCAATTCTTTGGAGCCTACGTGGAGAAAAAGATTAATATTCACAACATACAAGTTGGTTACCCAGAATCAAACACCCAAGGGAAAAATGAACAACGCAGAAGAGGAAATTCAAATGGTCAATAAATTAAAGACATGCTCAGGCTGAGTTCCTGCTGAGATGGCATCACTATTCTTCTCTGTCTCCCCTGATGAGGCAGTTCTTTTGGATTTGGTTTGTTTTCATCTCATGACCTTGACTTTGGTGTTGCAGGACCGAGATGGAAAGACCATGCTCTCAAGTTGCACTCTTCCCTGAAGGCACTTCAAGGCACTTCTGCCTGAAGGCTTTAACTCCCTCCCATGTTAGGACTTCAAAGCAGGTGGTTTTCCCAGTGACACAGCTCATAGGCTCCCCTTCTTCTCAGAACGCGGTCCTCTGTTCGTCTCCTCTTATCCTGCCCCCCGATGGAACAGTCCACCCAGGACACACAGTGTCGTGTTTCCCCACAGCTTCCTCACACTTGCTAACATCAATACGACCGAGTGTGGCAGTTTTTAACATATTGTGACACCGTGCGACCTCGTCTCCAGTTGTCCACACTCCAGTTAAAACACCCTGGCCACCTGCTACCGAGAGGGAAGCCCTTGATACTTCTTTGCGAGGGGGACGTCCGTCGTCCAGCTCCACAGGTTGTGGAGTTGGGGCAATGACGAGCTGCCCTCTGAACAAACTGCGCCCCTAACCCACGCATGTGCTCGCTGGCGGTGTCCAGGGTGGGTGTCTCCCCACCAGCCAGCCCCTCACCTGCTGCAGGTCAGAGGTGGAGCCCAAGGGCACTTCGGGCCTCTCCAGGGCTCAGCTCAGTGGTCACGCCCGTCATCCTGCACACAGGCCCGCCCACCTGCTGAGTGGACACCTGAAAACGTGCAGGGGCACTGGGATTTTTTGTGCACAGCCTGTCATGTTGCCAAATCCCTTCTACAGCCATTGCTTCTCGTATCCTCCACTTAGCTGGAGGGGCTCAGCATAGGGCACCTCGCCTGCCTGCAGAGCATCTGGACCGACGCGTCAGGGGTGCCATAGACCAGGGCCCTGGACACCAGAAATGTGCTTCCGTGCAGCTCTGGAGGCTGGGGGTCCAAGACCAGCCAGCAGGTCGGTTTCTCCCGAGGCTCCCTCTTGGCACACAGACCTGTCTTCCCTCCCGCTGTGTCGTCATGAGGTCTTTTCTGTGTGCACACTTCTGCTGTTTCCGCCTCTTCTTATCCGGACTCTAGTCTTACTGAATGAGGGCTTCCCCCCGTGACTCGATTCACGTTAATCACCCCTTCAGATGCCCCAGCCCAATCTAGTCACCCTGGGGGCATACTGGAGGGCAGGATATAAATTATAGGCAGATGTAGTCGCCTAAAAATACCAAGATCATCAGTATAATGTCCTGATGATAATATTCAAGAAAAACAAGAGGAAGTCCGTTTGGGTGAATTCATACACTTTTCAGTGTGGAAATTCTTCTTCATCACTGCACTGCAGGAGACACCGAACTCAGAAGCTTGCATCTGCTTACAATGAGAGCATGCAGATTCAGACAAGTGAGACCATCAGAGGTCAAGTCTACGCAGTGGTTGGAAGACAAAAGGAACAGCAGCCTGAGTAACACCGGAAGAAACCTATTAAGAGAAGTAATACTAGACTCAGATAGTTTGTGTAAAGGGGAAAGAGGAAATAACCTTGGATAATTGATTACACACTCTCAAAGCGGAAAAAAAAAAAAGAGTCAAATGTTCTCACAAATGACCTAGACCATTTATTTACCAATGTGGTGTTGAAATAATCCCTTTGTTATGACATGGGATGAAGTGGCAGCGAAATATTATCATCTCTCCTGAAATCTCCCCACATACAGAGGCAGGCATCTAACCTCAGAATTTACGAAGACTCCAGAAACCGCAGCTTTTGATAGTTTATGGAGAATAGGGCACCGTTTTGAAAAAGGCACTTAAACACAAACACTAAAAAGAATTAGCAGCTACGTCTCAGGAGACCACATCAGAATAACACTGAAAGCAGCAGGCCGTCCCCAAACAAAAGATAGCTCATTCTTCTGTGTAATTTTCAGAATATATATTTATCATTTGCCACACACAAAAAATTTTTTAAATGTAGAATAAAACTCTTCAAAGAAGCAACTTATTAATAAAAGACAGTGTTTCCTATGAACCCATAAGTTAAATGATATTAGTTTTTCCAAGTCTGTTAAAAAATTCTCCCATTTTTCTCTGTGCACATGGAAGTCACAAATGCCCAAATGGCGCTGACTTCTGATTTTGGAGATTCACACAGCACCTATGCACTGTGCTGTCAGTAAATCCATTTCAGAAATGGTGAATAAACCTTGAAGTTCCAAACAAACAAAATAAACTCTTTACAGAATTAACATGGTAGCTGCAGTCTTGGAAAATTCAGTGTATAATAAGATTTTGTGGAGAAAAAACCGTATCGATATATGAAATCGATTCTTCACTTACATTGTTTTAAACAGCTACCTCATCCACATGAATTTCTGCAATATTTGGAAGCCACTTAGCACATAGGATAGTCGTTCATCTTACAAGCAGTTCTACACATTCTAGAATATTAACCGCGTCTGGCTCCCACCACCCAATATCGGATGGTCTCCCTCATCCATGACAAGGCAAGTTGCCATACATTTCAAACTACCCCTAGGGGACAGTATAGTCCTGTTGAGAACACCAGTTTCATCTACTGATAGTGTTTTCTAAACCACCAGAGCTTAGCTCTCTCCCCTCTATTATTCCTATTCTATTATTCACAGCTTTATCTTTTCTCCTTAAATCCTTCAGCGAGGAATTCGTGCCTCAGGTTCAATCCTCTCCACCACACGCTCATTCCAGATGAATCCTCCTAAAATATAAATCTGCTCTTCTGCTCAAGCTGGTGCATGTTTTCACATAGAAGACCACCCTTCCACCTTCTGTCTCTGCCCCAAAATAGCAAAGATATAATACCAGAAAATATGCAAACACATAGTCATCTTCACAAGCAAGACAATCCAAAGTGAGGGTGAAATAAAGCAAAAGTACAGGGGTGTAAGCAGTGACTCTGAAATATAATGTCAGGTGGGAATTTTCCTCACCAGTGTGATAGCAGGGCTGGGTGCTCCCATCATCATGGGGAAAGAGAGCAGGCAGACCTATTGGGTCAAGCCTGGCTCTCCTGACATGGGGGCTTTCCCATTCATTAACTGATGTCAGTTTTATGACCTCTGTGGAGGTGTTAGGAAGTAACCAAGAAGACTTCCCAAGAAATAGATCTGCAATATCTCATCAAGCAAAAGTCCTCATCCACAAATATAAGACCTCTATTTAATGGGGAACATTGCTGAGACCAGTGGAAGCAGTTTTAAATCCACCAAACACCAAGAGGAATAAAGATGGCACAAAAGTTTGTGGGGTGTGAGAGGACTGGAGAAGAAGACATAGAAATGCTTACACAAGATGAACTTGCAAACTAAAATAATCCCAGAGCACATAAAGTTAATAAAATGAAAAATAGCTCAAATAAATTAAAACCCTCAACAGATGGAAAGACTCAATTCCAAGTAGATGCAAAAATAGAGGACTTCCAGAAAAACAAAATAAATGTCCTTAAAATTCTCACGAAATTATAAATGAATAATACTTCTCCCAGAGAAAGCCAAAATAAAAACTATATAACAAAACCAGTACCTATGCATTAAAGACAGTGGAGATTTTGGGGAAAAAAAATAGGAGGGAGGAGGAAGAAAAGAAAGAGAGGGTAAGAATGGGAGAAGAAGCAGTACTTAGAAATATTTGAAATTAATTTTTTGTTATTATGTTAGAAAAGTAGTCAGTGCTATAAATCCTAGCCAGTGATTATTAATAAATTGGAAAAGAGCACAGAAAAATTGAACCAGAATGCACGTAAAGGTAATATAGAGGGTTTTATTTTTTTAATTTGAAAAGGATTTAAGAGTCCTGGAGGACAGATGGACGTGCTGGACATGAGACCAATCAGAGCTCCAGGTACGAAGAATTGTGAGAATTCTGAAGAATTACGAGAATGAATATACAGCAATAGCTGATATTACAATACTGACAATTTTCCTGAGTTGCGTAAAAATGCAGTCCTCACATATTATGTTCACAGTGACTCTTGAGTTGTAGAGATGAAAGGGAACCACGCTTGGGCGCACCTGGCACAAAGACAGACCAACAGAGCAGCGAAACAGACAGAGCTGGCCCCCAACAGCCCGCTCCTACACGGACACTGGATGTGTGCCTGCAAGGAGTGTACAAATTAGCCAGTTATTTTCAACTCTGATAACTTAGCAACAGTTCATGAAAGACGAGCTCTCACTCCATCTTCAATACGCACGTGTTCAGAGGTGTTTGGAGATTAAAAGAAGGCACACAAATTGCTCCATCACTTTCTGGGCAGCCTCCTGTTAAGATGCACCATCAGAGTCTCTTTTAAATACTTAGTGAAATAGTCATTCTAAAATGTTTCACATCAATAAAACCCTTTGGGCCATCTGAAGAAATATCTTTTCTAAGTGGTGAAAAAGTAGAAGGTATGAGATTGGCATAAGAATATTTTAACTCTACATAAATAGGATAAAAACCCACTCTGTTCTGTTAAACATTGTCATAATTTCTTAAGAGGAGAAAAAAAGCCTATGTGGAAAAAATTAAGTCCCAATTTTTAAAAAATTTAAGCATCAAGCTCTTCATGGTTTATTTGTTATCTGATGAAAGGAAATTCAGCCAAACCCCTTCTTCGGGGAACAAAGTCCAGAGCAATTTCCATACCTGGATGGACACTTGGGTTAGGTGTTGGAAGTCAGAGTCACAGGCTTTCCAAAGGCACATGAATTTTACAGAGAAAAAGATAAATTAACCCAGATTCTAGAAGACAGTGTGACCCAACAAAATAAGTGGAAAAGTGGAAAAGATGCAGTTATAAAAACTATACATTTTTACACAATCCCCAAATCACCTTCTTTCATCAACCACAGCAGCAATAGAGAAGGTTTGGAATCGTGGTCCTGCACAATTTCCAGTGACTGGATTTCTGGAAACTAGTTTAATTCAGAGATAAAGCAAAAATAACAAACTGCAGCCCGATCCTTTCCCAACTCGAGCATAGACAAGATCAAAAAGACAACTGCCCTAGATGCTGGGAGTTTAGTTAACCACAGGGTAGCTCAATCTAATTAAAAGTTGGCCCAACATGAACAACTCAGTTCTAATAGGAACCTCTGACCTGTGAGTGGTCAGCCTCTTGCCTCTGTGAGATTGAAAACCTCCACTGTTTTTCACTGTTCTTTTTATATACATGTCTAGAATACCATCAGAAATTTCAATACACACAGAAGCCATTTTCTAAAATTAAAAAGTAAATTCAATGGAAGCAGAACCGATGACTCAATAAATTCAAGAGCAGATAGGACATTAAAATAATTGCTGCAAATGTATTCAAGAGTAATATAGTCAGTGAAAAGAGAGCATATTTTAGAAAGAAGATCCCCATAGAATTCTAACACCAAATGAAAACTGCTATATTTTAAGCTTAAAAATACATTGGATGAGATTAACATCACATTGGACACTGCAGATGAAAGAATTAGCGAATGTGAAGACATCATAGAAATCCTCTGAACTGAAGGAGAAAATGATAGTTTGAAAAACATATAAAGCATTTGTATTCTGTGAGATGTATGTAAAGCGTCTGGTAGAAGTGTAATTGAAGATGGAGAAGAAAAGAGAGAACAGAATGGAAGAATAGTTGAAGAAATTATAGCTAATTCTCAAATTTAACAGGAAGCTGTTAGGTATCAGAGGCAAGAAGTCCCACAAATGCCATATACATAAGTATTTTACAAGCAACTACATCCACGAGCATCATTGCCATCTTGCTAAATGTCAGAAATCAAGTTTTAAAAGCAACTGGAGAAGAAATCTTAGTGCACAGAGAGGAACAGTATGAGGGTGGCAGCTGACCTAAGAAACCACAGCAGCCAGAAGGGAATTACATATCAACTGGCGTATACAGGCAAAGTTTTTGAGAGTCGATATATAAACTATTTTTTAAGGCATTGTATTCAGAATGGCTGTAAATGTAGCCTAAAATATTCTGGTTACCAGAGTCACAGGAAGACTCCATTTCTAGAATGGGCCACCCGGTCAGAACAAATGGCAAGGACACAGCTTATGGAATGAAGACGGAAGTCGGGTCAGAGCATGGAGCAGAGCTGGCTGGTCTTGGACCAGGTGCATCCTTCAATCCGTCCCCTCCTGTTGGTGGTAGTGGAGCTAAGCCCAGAGAAAGAAAGAGGTGAGAGGAAAATGTTCAGGATCCCGCAGAGATGAGGACCCAGGCTGATCACAACCCCACAGCCCTGACACGTTACGCATGTCAGTGATCACGTTTTCAGCCCCGAGACTATTTGAGGACATCAAAATTTTTCCATCTCCTTTTTTGGAAAAACTAATTTCTTTTCTTTCTAATACTCGTCCTTTCCCTACTTAGTTTGATATCCTTACCTCTATAACTTGGTAATGCTTTCACAACATTCTTTCTTTTTTTAACAATTTGTCCTGCTCACATCCATCAAACACATCCCTGAGTATCTTGAAATATAGACTTAACAACTAGAATTTTTTTTAATAAAGAAATTACCCACTGTGTTTTTATGATAAATTGTAAAGGGAACTTAATAACTTACAGTGACCAAAGGAAAAAAGAGAATTTCTTTCTAAAGCTGAAAGTTCATATACACTCTCTCTACAGTATATAGCATGGAGAGATAATTATGAGTATCCTGAAGCAGCCTTCAGTAACCAGCTATATAAATGTGTAAAAATACAAGTCAACATGGAGAATTGTCAAGAAAGGTCACAAGGTAAAGGCTTGCCTAGACCCTTTGCCAACATATTTTTTGGAGCTGACTTTCCCTGGAAAACTGGACAGGAAGCTGGGGCTTCCAGCTGCTACCCTAATCCCCCAGCCTGGCCAATGATTTAATAATACGCCCTCCAAACATGATTAATGTATCAAAAAGCTAGAACTGATCTCCGTGTCCTTCTGTTGTTGCTTAAACCCAGTGTTTGGGATTTCATCAACAGCAAAAGAACATTTATTGAATATTTCCTATTGTTAGCATCTGAGCCGCTAATCAATTAATCAAAACAGTGGAAGGGGGAAAAGCTGACAACGTTCAATTGAATTCCTACTCCCTTGGGAACTCGGAGCACCTGAGCAGGGTAAAATGAGAAATACAGGATAACTTTAGTGTATGTGGAATTTAATTGAATTTCTATGCAGTTAAATGAGTGTATTAATTAGGTATATTTGGCTGCAGGCAAAAGTAAGTAACTCTAACTTGGAGGGAGATGAAGAAAATATGCTGGAAATCTGTAGGGACAGCTGAAAGAATGGAAGGAAAAGTCGTAGAGGAAGATTTCTGGAAGTACTTGAATGTGGGAAGCTCCAGAGACAACAGCAGCAGTAATTAATACACTGTGTCATGAGAGTATGAGAACCAGGAACAAACTGGTCTCAAGAATTTCACAAAGAAAACATAAGGGCTGTTGCCATGGGTGTCTGATGTGCAAAGTCAGGAAATGTTCACCCTGATGATAAAATTACGCCAGATTCCCTGTCTGGCACCAGTAAGGGGACAGCAGTGCGACCAGGAGACCCAGGGTCCAACAGAGCTTGCAGTCTAGTCAGATTCATGGACTTTATTCCTCCTGATAGAAAGGAAAGGTAAGAGAACTTCCACTTTCCAAACTAGAATCAACCAGCTCTAGAGAGCAACAGACTAGAAATTCACTTCCTACCATTGTTCTTCCTGAAAGGCAAGATGTTGTTTTTAAAAACCTTTGTGCTCTGGACGCAGCTAGACAATTAACTTTCACACTGGAAGCATCAGCATTATTGTGACTTCTCTATTCTGAGAGTTTCCGAACCTTTATTTTCCATGTGTGTAATCTAAATGGCAAAGAAGGCTACACCTGGCAAAAGCAAGGTTATTATTCCATTTCGTTAAACTAATGGGAGAGAAATGCCAAGATGAGCGCAATTAGAATCAATTAATTGGTTAATATTCTTCAAGATCCAAGTCTGAATTTTCATATAATAACAGCACAATGCAAATATAATCATGTATCAAATGCCAAGCCAAATAATCATGCTAATGGTGCTGATTTAAATACCAAAGGAATTCACATGCCCTTTTATTTATCAAGAACTATTGGCATTTTGAAAGATTTTGAAAATACTTTACTATGCATATTTCAAGACCTCAGTCACTATTTGAGCGTATTTCTCTCAATGGTTGTCTTCTAAAATATAATATTAGAAAAAGAACCAAATATTTTCATAGAGGAAGAAGTAAGCTTTCCTCCGAGAGAGAATCATAGTCACACTCAAAAGTTTGTTTGAGTTCCAGGCAGAGGGAAGGACCCACCAGAAGCCTGCTTCTCAGACTTTTGGAAGTTCATCATCGTGAAGGAGGCCAACGTGATGGGGAAAGGAGCAGGACTGCAGCTGGCAGGCTTCTAAGTGGGCTCCTGAGACATTCCTGGCCCAGTGCTTGACCCTGTGAGCAGAAGCCAGCATGTCTGTGACCATGTTATCTTACATGGAGAAGGCATTTTGTAAAACAGCTGCAGTTACCGGTCAGTGGACTTCGAGACAGTTGTCCACATGGGTCTAGTGGAACCAAAGAGCCCTGAAGGGTGGACAGTTTTGCCTGCTGAGGTCCAAGAGGCAGAGGGACTGGGAGTGCGAGAAGGGGCTTTGGCATCACTGCCGAGTTCAAGTCTGGGGAGAGACGTGTAGGACGGAGTCACCCCGGGGACGTGCGGCTTGTCCAAGAGTCGCAGGAACTAAATTCAGCCCATCACCAATGCACGTGGAGCAGAAACTTTCTCAGAGCTTCCAGAGAAGAGCCCAGTCTGCTGACTCTTCGTCTCTACCTGTGAGACCAGGAGGACAGAGACCCCACCCAGACTGGCCGATGTCCAGTTACGACCCAGAAGCACAGGCCAAAACTCCCCTTTGACAACCGAAGCTCCCTGACAGCAGCAAATATTTCTGTGTGATCACCTTGGCTTCCCTGTTATGACAACCAGATTTAGATGCATATCACGTGGCAAACAAATGGCATGAATTTAGAACGTCCAACAGAGGACCAGAAGTATTAATACACTTCTGAAAGAGAGGACACAGTATGATTGACCCGACAGGCAGAAATCCAACCCCAAACAGGCAAAAGAGTCACCAACTGTGAGTAAAGTGGGGAGGTCGAGCTATGAGTGAGCTCACGGGCGTGACCTGAGGTGGCATCCAGCAAGCTTGTCACCTGCACCCAGCCCTCACCCTCTTTCTGGCCTCCCTTCACGGTTTGTGGGCTGCCAAGCGCAGCGGTGCTGGGGATGACGCTTCGAGCAGGAGCGAATTTGTTCTCCCTTCTGACACGTCCCCCTCAGCCGACTCAGAGTGGACCAAGGTCAGCGGTGTGGACTTGCACTCACAGGGGCAGACACGCTCACATTCAAAGAGTAGCAATCTTTCTTAAAGAAAGCCAGCACGATTTAAGTGAGGCATCCAAAAAAAGTAGAATAAGTGGTACCTAATGCAGTAAAGTTACTAGAATAAAGGAAAATCAAAGCGAAGTATAATATCAGTATAATGAAGTTCTAGTTATCATTGTCCAAGTGGAAAAAAATAATAATGCTGTGAATGAATAGAGAGAGGACCTGAGTCTCACACATTTCTTAGTAAGTAGACTGTAGGAGAATCTAGAACTATGCTGATGTGCAGCCCCGTCTCAGGTCTATGAAGGTAGCCATTTCGTACAGGCGAACTCTCAGTGTTACGTGTGAAATCACAACATATGCTGATGTCAGTCAATTCCCAACACCCGGTCCTCCGACATACAGGCTCACCCAGCAAATGTGGGTCACTCGTGGCGGCGCCCCCAACACTGACTCTGCTTTCCCGAGTGCTGTCACGCACTGGGTGCAGTGGACGCCCTGGCAGCGGGAGCCACAGCAATGACCCTCGGAGGCATGCGCACTGAGCTGCGGTCCATGCTGGCCAACAGCACCACAACTCTCTTGCTTCGCCGAGGGACATCGCCTTCCACTAAATGGGAGTTGGCTCTAAGTATAGGCTCCTTTTAAGGCAAGAGGAACAATCTTCAAGAAATACCCCTCAACAAAAACAAGACCACCCTGGCTCAGCTGTGAATGGAACCCTTGTTTATGAAGACAAGAAGCCAGCCAATCATTTCCACTGAAAGTGTTTTCAGTTGGAGAGAAAGTCTAGATCTCTGCGTTGTAAAACCCGTCCAAGATCTATGTGGCCTTCATCGCTTCCTCCCAAGAAGATGCCGATTGAAAATTGCACAGAGGATGTCAATAGCCCACTGGATATTCATCAATGAACTTTCCACCCCTAACCATCAAATTTCACTGAGACTGATGGCGGTATGGGCTGTGTGTGCGTGTGTGTGTGTGTGTGTGCGTGTGTGTGTGTGCGTGTGCGTGTGTGTGCATGTGTGTGTGTGCGTGTGCGTGTGTGTGTGTGAATACACAGGGAGTAAGTGGTATGCAAGTTAATGTTTGAGAACTAGACTTTCTAGAGGAAAAAAATGCTGATTTCTAATGTTTGTTGGTTCCTGTGGCGTAAGTGCTCCCTCCGTGAGTGGTTTCCAGCCACCAGTGTGAGCTCTGAACACTGAACATCAAGCCCTAACAAGATTGCCGGGGCCACGCCAGCTCCTGCCCACCATCGACAGTGAAGAACTGGTGGTAATGTCTGCATCTTGCTCTTCTGAGTTTAGGGTTTAGCACTGAAGGCAAATGTAATTTTGCATCTTCTACTCAATTTTGTGTTGAGTTAGGCACAACTTCAGTTTTGCAGGTGTCTTCATTTTTATCCCATCAGATCCCAGAGATGGTGGCTGAATATAATAACATAAGAACAAGTCAGCCGGTAGCAGCGAGTAGCTGCAGAAGAAAGCAGATTTGAAGGAAATGTTTTAAGAGCTCGTTAAAGCTGTCTAAGGACAATAAGTAGGTCTCTGGGCTGATGTGTTTCTTCTGTTTTGCACGTGAGGTCGATAACAGCCTTTTTACCTCCATGCCCTCCCTGTTCAATCCTGAGAACTTTCCAGGTTCTGTTTCAGAAATGTCACATCGCAGTCCCACTGAGAACTTTCCCTTTGACAGCAGATGACAGCATTTCGAGACGTGAGATGTCATTCTGCACACTGACCTGTGTGACTCTGAAAATCTTCCTTTGATTTTCCAATGAGAGAAATGATCTTACTGACAATATTTCCCAAACTGGGAGACTAGAAGATAGTAGGTCTCATGTTTCCCTAAGTTACTATACGTTCTAATTATGATTCAAGTTTTTGAAAGGAGACACCATTTTTCAAATATTTGTCAATTTTGTTCTATTCAGATGTATGGACCAAGCAACACACACACACCAGTAGAAAATTTTTATTTGCATGAACTCTCCAAAGAAATTGTACTTCTTAAATACGGGAATTTTAAAGTCAAAGGAGTTTAGATGATGCTTCAAACATTGACCAATATTACCAGGTCACAACCACAGGAATATGGAGATTGGGGCAGTATGCCCTTTATGAAAAGAAAAAGGCAGGGAGTCAGGACCAGCTAGTGGTAACTCTTATGCACACTAAGCCACATTTGTTCACTAAGGGCTTTTCAACTGCACTTTATACCATGAAGTTACCTTGGTGATGTTGCACCAGTAAGAACACCCACAGAGACAGGAGAGGGGAGAGGAGAGGGACAGGGATTGCTTCAATTCGCTGCCTACATGCAGTAAAACATCACAGAGAGCAGTGACATATTTTTCTCTCAGTCGGCCATTGTGTTCCACTAGTTTGCCATCATGTGCTCACTTTTTTGCATTAATCTGTAAAAGCCTTGTTTTCACTAAAGTGCTTCATGTGTAAATCTGCACAACTCTCACTATGAGTGCTTAACGCTGGAGAATCTACTCTGGCCCAGTCGGTCAGGCATCAGAGGCTCAGGAAGACCCACCGCGTCGAGCACGCTGAGGGGAGAAACCCAGGGCTCTGCGTCAAACACACGTGGGCTAGGGGCCGATATCCCTTTTCCGATGGGTAACCTGCCTTTTATCCATTGCGTCCAGCAGTAATTTCAAAATATCACTTCTCTGGCAGTGACGTTCACAATGAGCATCAAGCAGTCAACTGAACTTGATATGTTAACCAGAAATATGAAAAATGTTTAATTAGTTGCAAACAAACTAGAAGGAATTGGATCAAAGTCCTCTAGTTGTTGAAATATATTTGATCACCATCAACCTGGTTCATATCTTTGTAACATCATAACATCCAAATAAATGAGCATCATTAATTTTTCCTTATTTCTGGGCTTAACAGACAATTTCTACCACCGCAAAAATGCTGTTTATAAATAAGTAAAAATAGAAAAAAATTTAAAGAATGTAGATGATAAGACGGTTTACTTCAGCCTTTCAGACTAAGATACATCATCTGACTCGACCAAAGACATTCCATGGAGTATCAGAAAAATAAGATAATTTGGGGGAAATGAACCCATTTTTAGTGATTCTTTTTCATGATTGTTCTCCTCTATGTTACAAAACAAAGGATATCATTTGGGGGAATAAAAACCTCTAGAGCCCCAGCTGCATGACTTGAGATGTTGGCAGAGAAGTTGAGAAAGTTAATGATTAGAAAGAAAAACATATTCGCCATCAAGGAATATTCAATTGTTCACCTTCAAAAAAATTAAGAAATGAATAATCGAAAAGTCCAATGAAACATCACTAAGATTTCTGAGAAGAGACTGTATGGGTCAGAATTCTTCAGAGAAAGAGACTCAGAGACCTACCTATCTGCTTCTCTTGCTATGCGGATGACCCTAGATATAGATATGCCAATCTGTATCCACAAGCACACGTGTGTCTCTGCAGAGGGGGAAAGAGAGATTAAGGGGTTAGCTCATATGATGGTGGTATCCGGTGAGGCTGAAATCTGTAAAGCTGGCTGGAGGGATGGAAATGCAGACAGAGCTGATGCTGCAGTCTTGAGGCAGAATTGCTTCTTTGGAAAACTTCAATCTTTGCTAGTGAAACCTTCCATTGATAGTGGAGGGGTCTCATCCATGTTTAGAAAACAATCTGCTTTATTTAAGGTCAACGGATTATGCTAGTCACCTTCAAAACCCCTTCAGAGCAACACCTGGGCTAGTGTTTTATCACATAACCTGGCAGTACAGTCCAGCCAAGTTGCACATGATGTTAATCATCACAAAGACTATATATGATTTTTTGCAGGACTCGAGTTTAAAAGCTGAGTGATGTTACTATAATAAAACTTGCATTCCCCTCTACTTATTTCAATAGGCATAATTTTCTATCTGTAGACATGCAAATTAGAGCAGAATTGATGGTCAATCTTGCCTCATTTGAGCATTAAGTAATGTTCGTCCATAGACAGGAGGTCATTTTAAAGAAGTAATAAATCCCATCTATCTCCCTAAGAACTGCATTTTCTTAATAATTGTGTATCAACATTTATAATATTCATGCTGTCCTGTTCAACTGTGTATTAATAGCTAGTGAAAACACAATTCAAAAAATGGAAGTTATACCCTTATGGACACAAATCTTTAAAAATTATTTTCAAATGGGTATTTCTGTTATCATTACAGAATAATATGATGGTTAAGAAAGATGTTAAGCATCATACCATATTAAGTTGGAATAAAATTCTATGGGAGGAGCAGAATGGAAATATGAGTACAGAGAAAATTACAAGTGGCATTCTGCCTTGAGAAGTTTATCTATTTTTTGAATAGACTATAGTTAGTGAAACACTGTTATGATTTTTAGGTTATACTGAGTGTTTTTTAAAAGGTCAATGCTTATATTACACTCCTTTGTAGCTATTTATAAATACAAGAAATTGTTGGTGTACATTTAAGTAGACAAGAGTATATAGTTTCTCAGAATTCTTTTAGCAGATATTTGTGAAAAAAAATATTAGAAGGCGTGTCATCTCTCTTGAGGGCACAAAAGACATTTCTGTCTAAAAATAATTGTGTGCTAAACCAAGAAAACTCTTCAAGCTCTCAGCTCTACAGAAAGCATTGCTAAAATAGGAGTGAGCCTTTGGGACCCACAATTAAAGTTCCATGGTTACGAATTCCATTCATGTCCACGATTTCAAATAGGGAAATTGGGCCCTAAAATGGGAGCAGAGGTTTCTTCCTCCTGGGCTTTCACTGGGCAAGTATGCAGTGTTTTAATGTCAAATACATGCAAACACAAGCATTATCTCAATAAGAAATTTAATTTAGTGTGAAGTTATCAGATTACCATTTTTGTCTAAAAACATATGTGTAATTTTGCTCCATAGCTCTCATTTTAACTCAAGCCTGTTTGTCTGATTCTGACATAAATTTCTGAAATATATAAAATCATTAACAATATTTATTCTTCTTAGATGCCAAATCATGAAAGTCTTTGCATGGGGGAGGTGGAGTGCTTTATTTGAGGTAAAGCGTTCAGTATTTGTCTTTTATTGTTAAGTTTAATTATTTTATTTATTAAGGGAAAACATGAAAAGTAGAAATAGTCAAATAGCATGAAACACATTTGTAGTGATTTACTCCAGGGTAATATTGTTGGAGCTGATGTTTTGTTCTTTTTTTTTTTAATTTCAAGTTTTCTGTAACATGACTTTATTACTTTTACAACAGAAGCCTGTTTTCAGGAATGTTTGGATGAAACATTGCCCCAGATTCTCCGCATTTTTGGAGTTGAGACAGAAGAGCAATACTGGGAGAGGAATGATATTTTAGAGCTGTAGACAGAACTATGCTAAGGGCTACGAGGTCTGGTAAGAAAAGCATGAGCGTTAAAACATCCATGTCTTTAAGTACTTAAATACCGCAGGTGTCTCCTTCATCAGTCGAGGAAGACGTGGCATCTGACCCTGTTGGGCTGAGCCCAGGAGCTGTCACTCAGAGCAGTATCTGCCCAGGATGGACGGTCTAAGGTGCCGAGCTGTGTGGGGGGTTCCAATCCCCGGTTCAGCCTCTATAAATGCAGAAAAGGGAGACATGCGAACCTCACTGGTAGCGTGTCTTCACCCCTCTCCCCTCTCCAGTCCACTCAAACTCCGTATCCATGAGGGCCCTTCATTGGTTAAAACCAAGAGAAGGAGAAAACAAAACAAAAAAGCAAAGAGAAAGCAGTACTTTCTCTCCGATTCCCGGTCCAGAACTGTTTCTCTCCCTCCCTCTCTCTGGCGCCCCACGCTTGGCTGGTCGCTGCCTGGTTCCCACAGTGATCTCAGCAATCTTGCAGGTGGACGCAAGTGGGCGGGAGGAACAGGCTCCCAAATACTGTCGCTTCGTGAGTCGTCTGCATTTACATTAGGAAAGAAAAGAACTAAATGTTTACTCACAAACCCTGAACAAATGCATTGTACTCATTATCCTTGCAACGAAAATCAGAAAGCACATGCAGGGAACACTCACATCCCCAAAATACCACACCAGGCAGAGCAATTGGGTGCAGTCCTCCTGCATCCCAAGAACACAGGTTCTCATCCCAGGACGGGCGGGAGCAACTGAGATGAACAACTAAATGCAATGAAGAGAGTGTTTCTCCCCCCGTCTCTTCCGCCTTCCTGTCACTTTCCTTTATGGCACCGAGCACGAAGCGTCAGCATGCCAGAACGCTGTCACCTGTGCCCTCGGGCCAGCCGCTGCTGCCGGGCACCCTCAGTGTTGACACGCACCCCGAGGCTGACGGGCATGACGATGAGCCCACGGAGATGCCCCCCGTGGTCAGCAACACCTTCTGCTCAGTGGAAACTCACAACAGTGTAATCAAATGGTGCCTTCGAGTCACTCTCTCTACCGTGATGGTCATGGGGATGGCATCTTGTCTGGTGCACCGAGAACTAAGCAGCCTCGCCTGCACTAATTTAAAAATGAAAATAATGAATGAACATTCACATAAAGCAATTCCCTTGCTTAGACGTTTCCCTCTTATGATCTATGTCAATAGCCCCGTAACTTATCTTGCAGAGGAAAGAAGAGAAGGATGGCAGGGTGGTGGCTGGAGACAGATGCCAGCAGGACCGCCCTCCTGGCCAGCCACCCTCTGCGCTCAGCTCATCAGCGCTGCTCCTCGGGCGCTTAGGGGTTAACACGGATCTTCTCTGGAAGTCTGCACTCTGGGAGTCTTCTATTTTGATCAGATTTGTTATGCTAAAACATGATGAGGAAGTGTTTCAGCGAAGAGCTTTTACCTGAAAGGTATAGAGAGAACAAAAGGAAAGGAGTCGGCCGTCTTGGCCACGGAGGCCTTCATGAGACAGGCAGGCAGCCAGACTGTGGTGGCGAACCCGGGGCGTCGCCAGGAACGTCCCGACCAGTTCAGAACGAAGTAGAAATGGGAGGTGGGATACAAAGGCACTTGGTGAGCATCGTCGTTTTGCTTAGGGCCAGTGTTTTGGGTTTTTTCTGGAAGATGGCTTGGAGCCCTGAATCCCACCCTGAGTCTTCGGGGGATGAGTCCCCGCCCACCTTGCTTCTTTTAAGGTTTTCGCTTCTGCGGCATCTATTAGCAGACCTGTTGCTTCACAAGGGTTTGTTAAACAGGTTTGGGGGGCTGGCTGATCTGCTCAGCATCCTTTACAGCTCTCCGTGTGTCCGAGGTACACCCAAATATGAACCGCACTTGTTCCGAGAAAGGCATAGAAGAGAAACTAAGAATCTTTACAGACACGGGCAGAGACGGCGGTATTTTATTTATGCTCAGCCACTGAGAGAATGTGGCTGGCGGTTATCCTGCACACACAGTCATGCCAATCAGTTCAGTCTGATTGTTCCCTCTTAATTCCTAGCGGCTGACGATGCAGGAAGGGGGTGCTTGGGGGTCGAGGTCTCCGCTGAGGAGGAGCATTCATTGCAGCCTGGAGCACACTAGGGGCGCTTACAGATTGGGTTATAATATGTAGAGAAGCGGGCAGCTATGTCTTCAAGGACCACTGGAGACCCAAGAGGACTTAGACACGTGGGGACAGGTGGGCTAGACATGACCGATGCAGGAGTGAACAGGAGCAGGAGCTGTTCTGGTCTCTTTCATTAGAGACGCGAGCAGAGAGGGACAGGCCATCTGGGGAAGGAAGGGCTGCTGGTGAGGGCACCTCATCTCAGAGGGGGCGTAGAAAGGGCGCCGGGCCCTCCCGCCAGGGCACTCACCCGGCGCCCAGGGCAGACAGAGGTGAGCGCATTTACACGGGGCTCTGTTTCTTCAAGGAATCCAATACCTACTGGCATTAAGGTTTTAAAGGATCGAGTTCTTACAGGGAATGAGAAACTGATTCGTAAAATGACTTCACAAAATTCCTTTCACAGCCCGCACTAAGCCTCCCTTCTCCTTCAGACAAGTTGCAGATCCCTAGTTTGTCTCCATTTATAGGCAGAAGAGCACAGGGAATGAGGTCACGAGCAAGACACACCCACTGCAGCTCCTGGGCTTTGTAGAAACCCTGCACCATCTGTCTGAGGGCAGGGACGCATTCAATGTGCCTGCGGTGCCTGCAGGGGCGGTGCTGGTGCCCGGTCAGTGGCAATGGTTCCATAACAATGTCTCCCAAGAACTGCAGGCTCCTCATCCTTGTAGCTGGTAAAAATAGCTGAGCCCTGTCCCACAGCCCTGGAACAATGATGTGGGTGTTTTTGTCACTTGGTTTATCCAGCCGTGCGGGCTTTTAGAAGCAGACCTGTATCTATCCATCCTCCAGGCAACGTTCTATCACGACCAGGCGGGGGCAAGCGGGTTCTGATGTTAAGAGTGTTTAATCCCTTGAAAGAAGAAGGTTCCAACAGGATGACGATTGGAGAATATCACAGTTCAGGGGGTCTGAAGACTTTTTCTTGTCTAAATCCCTCTTTTTAGATGAAGCCACAGGAAATAAGAAAACGATGTGTTGGCAACCACACACCTAGCTCCAGAGGAAGAGCGACCTGGTCCCGGTCCCGTGAACTTCACAGACTTGTCTGCTAAAACTAAGACCCAAATGCAGGGACGGGGTCATGGTTTAAAATGGACTATGTGTTAAAATCGCCGTAAGAATTATTTTACAATGTGACGCTCCCAGAACTCGTCCTAGATACGCATTCAACCAAAAGCTCTGAGTGGGGAGACCTGGGTTCTGTGCTGTTGTTTTTAGTTTCCCAGGCGAATTGAACATGGAATCGGTTTGAAAACCACTAGTCGCTTTGGCCAGAACGTCCTCATTTCCAGCCTGTCCTGGCCGTGCATCTTTTTAGCCCTGATTTAATGATCATTACTTGTTTTAAAGGAAAGGTGCAGGCAGGTATGAAGGCAAGTAGGCAGGCAGGCAGGAAGAGAGAGGAGGAAGAAGCCCTTTGTTTTATTTCCATTTTAGTTGTTCACACTGGTTGTTTTTCCCAGGATCTGGGACTCCAACCCAGGAGTATGTGGCCTGCGTCCTCCAGAGGCGATTGACTTAACCTCTGCTCCACCAGCTCACACCTTAACCAGGTTTAATTATTAGTAGAGGCCCTTTTCACCCTCAAAAATGTCCCAGTAAAGATAATACTATCCAAAATTTTTTCAACTTTACTTTCATCATGCTGAGTTTTTTTCCTTTTTGGTTGCCTTATTCTTCCTGATAATTCCAAAATTTGACTTTTCTAAATTAAGGAATTGTGACTCAAGCTTACACTGTAAGTTTTAATATATTCTGCTATATTCATTTTAAAATTTAATTGCTTTGGAAATATCCAATATAGTGTACTCTGCTGAGTTTCTTTAGAAATAAGTATTTAATGTGACAAATTGTTCTTTTCTTGACCTGAAAAAAAAAATCAAAATTAAAAAAAAAGGCGTGGTAAAGGAAACCAGAACTCTTGTGGTGGGTGTGGTGTGAAACGCACACAGACTGAGGTGTGACTTAATATCCTAAAAAGCATATAGCGATGTGAAATAATGAAACAAATGTATATAGTGTATAATATATAAATGTAGATGCATAATGATAATATAATGAATATCCATATATCCACCATATTGTTCATTTTTACCTGTTTTGAAAATGTACTTAAATTCCAAGAAGGCATATAAATAAATAATTTTTTTAATGAGAAAAAAATGTCCCAGTATAGATGACAAGGAGCCCCATATTTTTAGCCCATCTGACTTGTAAGCACTGAAATAGCATCTCCAATGACAACTGCAAAAAGCCTCCTAAATAGTTAGCGGGAGCCAGGACACATGGTGTCAAAAGACGTGAATTTGCTCAGCTGCTGGAGAACACTCCCCTGACGAGAGAGCTTCCGTCCCCACAGTGACCTGTGGCCTCCTGAGCTGACCGTGGAGCAGGCGCTGAGGGACTTGGGGGAGGCCGTTTTTCTGGGCCTGCCTGCTGTTGACTCCCCATGTCCGCCTCAAGAAAGAGTAAGTGCTCACGCTGGTGCTGGAGGAATAGTGGAACCCAGCACACAGTTGTGTTATAAAGGAAAATGCCCAGACCTGCAACAGAGCCAAACCTCATTCCTACAGTTCCAGGGATTATGGAATCCTGAGAGGTTTCTGCTTGCTGTTCTTTCAAATCTCCATCTCTGCTTGTTGTAGTTGCTTGTTTTAGTCTGGACATTTTCAGTTGCAAACAGCAGAAACCAAAGACACTAGTTTAAAGCACATGTGAACACATGCATTGTGCGTTCTCTATGTATATTGAGTGACTGGGAAGGGAAGGAGCGGCATCAATACATCCCAGACCAGGTCCCTAAGGTCATCAGGGATCAACCGCTCCACCCGAGTGGAGTCCCATTCGCTCCTGTTGTTGGCAGTTTCCGTACACACGTTGAGAGAGAGGACGGTTTTCTGTGCCCTAAGAGTCCAGCAAAGGACCCACACAGGCAAGAGCCAGCTCGCTACCGTCACCCCAGGAGAGACATACCAAGGAGACTGACTGGTTGGTGGAGGTCATTAGGTGACCTCTAAGCCCATCTCTGTGGCCAGAGGAACGAGGTCCACTGGACAGGGCTGCGTCTCACTCCGATCCACTAACCTCAGGGTGGATTGGAAGCTAGGAAGACACAAGGGATAACGTACTGATGGGTGAAAACTACAGCTACCACATCGCTAGGCCTCCATCCTCAAAGATCCTCAGAAAGCAGATGTTGCCATTCAATAGACTAATAGAGAAAAATTCACAATGGCTTGGAAGGAAGCTTTGCTTGTCTTAAATCAAAAGCAACAAGTATATTGAATGGATGCTGAAAAGTTTATTCTAAGTGTCTTCTTCCAAATTCAAATTGTAATAAAGGACTGTTCTTTATGTAAGTACTGGCATGTCTGCTGAGTTGCTGCTGTTAGCGAGCGGCTGCACATGAATGGAAGCGCTCAGCTGAAATGGCTGTTATTCTGATATGATCCTGCGCTCACATGGAGGAGCATGAAATTACACAGAAGTCTGGAAAAGAATGAAATCCACACCCAGGAAGTCCTAACCCTGCCCTGGCCCCTAAAAACAAAAGCGGTGGAATCCACACTTTAATGCTGTAGGTCCAGGTGTCAGGTGGTAGCGAGAATGTGAGGATTACTGAAACGGAGACCGAAGAAAACAGGCCAAAGGAGAGAGACATGGGGTGAGGTAGCTAATTCTCTCCCTGATCGATTGCAGAATATATTCCTTAGCCCTTCGTCTCCAAGTTGGAACCAAGTTCAAATGTGAAAAGAAATACATATTGATTGAACCCAGCTGGTGAGCTCTTTAATACAGTAAATTCAAGAGAATAAGGCCAAATTTATGAGTATCTCTCCAGTGTCATCTGTTTATTAGCAGATATTTAACGCAGTCAGTTCTGCTCCAGGAAGACACTTTCAGCACTTTGTAAAGATGAAGTCGTAACTGTGAATGGGTGTGTAATTAATTCAGGAGAGGAAAGTGAAACAGGAAGAAGACAGATTTTTTTCTGGGAATCCCCATAAATAATCATGGAGGCTAGATCTGGAAGCTGAGTGGGATCTGAACTTTCTGGGGTCAGCACCATCAGGTCAGTTTTTACAACTCGGCTACTAACTGCTCTTCTCATCCTTGAGGAAGCAAAGGGCAATTCTGTAGGTTAGGGGAAACCCTCAATTAGGAACCCTCTTCCTGGCCTAGGTTAGAGAGAACCCGAACCCCATGGGGTTGACTCGACTGTGATCTAGTCAAGAGAGGAACTTTCCCTTCCACAGGAAATTGGTTTCCTTTTCTTCTGCTTGCAGATTTTATTTGCTCTTTGTCTAGTCGCCTAAGGTGGAAACTTAAGTTGCTATTTTAGATCTTTCCTCTTGTCCAGTATAAGAATTCACTGGTATAAATTTCCCTTGAGCAATGCTTTTGCTTCATGCCACAAATTTTGACAGATTTGTTTTCGTTTTTATTTAGTTCAAAAGATTTTTAATTTCTTGTGAGATCTGTTCTTTGACCTATGTGTTCCTTATGAGTGTGTCATTTAATTAAGTCTGAGTTTCTGACCTATATTATTTTCCTTCTCTCTAAAGAACTTTTGCAAGCATGTCTGGTAAGTTAGGTCCATTGTCAACAAATTCTGTCCATTTTTATTTATCTAAGAAAGTCTTCATTTTTCCTTCAGTTTTACAGAATAATTTTGTAGGGTATGGAATATTAGGTTGGTGGTGTATTTTCTTTTGATATTTTAAATAAGTTATTCCACTCTTCTTCCTGGCATAGTTTCTTGGAGTGAGACGTTAGTCTGAACTCTGTTCCTCCGTAGGTAAAAGACTCTTCCATCTGGATATTTCAGGACTTTTTTTCTTTATCTTCAGTTTTCTGTTATTTAAAATGATTTGGCTAGTGCAGTTGTTGACATTTATTCTGCTTGATATTCTCTGAGTCATCTGTGGTTTGGGAGAGCCGACTAGTTTCGCCAGGAAGCAGCCTTATTGTGAACAGTGCCCGGTTGCTCGAGTTCCCCGGCTGCACACACGAGGGGATTGTCCCCTGATGGTGACTGTGAAAACCTGTTTGAGTTCCCGGATGTAAAACCACAAAGGCTGGCCCTGCAGTTTTCAACTGTCAGATTCGCCCACGGCTACAAACCAGCAATTCACTCATTCTGCTTCTGGCTTTCCCACCACAGCTCTAGTTCCCTCAGATTTCTGTTCCTGTCCACTGGGCACCGTGACACCTTCCTGTCGCTGCAGTTTGCAGGAGACGCTGTCATTTCCCCGTGACTTCCCTTTTGTTCTGTACCTAAGAAAAGAGGCGGGTTTTTCAGCTTGTTCTACCTTTTACCTGTTGTTAGAACAGAGTGAGGACTTCTTAGCTCCTTACATGCGGAACTGAAATGCACCTTCCTTTTGAGATTGAGAACATGACAGATATATCTGGTCAACATAATATTGATTGACCTAGTCCATTAAACAAGGAAAGAGGAATAAGTAAAAACGGTAGTTGATGAATGGGTTTAGATTAAAATGAACTTGTTAATAAAAAATGTCATTAAAGAGTGAAAAAAATCATATGATAACAGAAGATATATCATTTTAACCAAGGGTTCAAATCCAGAAATTCTATATAATCAAATCACCCCATCGCTGGGTATTTACCCTTAAACACTAAAACATGAATTTGAAGAGATATATGCACGCTTGTGCTCATTTCAGTGTTGTTTGCAATAGTTAAGAGCTGGAAACACTCTCAGTGCCCATCAACAGATGTGTGTATGAAGAAGATGTGGTCTAACATGCAGTGGAATACTACACAGCCCTCACAAAGATGAATCCTGCCATTTGCATCAATATGAATAATTGTAGCGGGCATTATGCTTATTGAGACAAGTCAGAAGGAAAAAGACAAACATGATTTCCCACATATGTATTATATAGAGAAGCCAAACAAACAGATGCACTAAATAAAGTAGAAATAGACTTTTGGTCTATGAGGCCATGTTAGAGGTCACCAGAAGAGAAGGGGGAGTGAGAAGAAATCCCCTAAAACCAGCCAGTGACAAGGTGAAAGGCAGAACTGGGCTTTCAGAGGTGAATGCAGCGTATACAGATGTCGATGTATAGTAACACGCACCCAAAAACTATATAATGTGATAATGCAGCAGAATGGCAATATAATTTATTTAAAAAAAAAAAAAACATTTTGTAAACCACTCTGAAAGGGTGGCTACAGTAGAAAAATGGACAAGAGACTTGAGCAGGAAATTCAAAAAAGAGACATCCAAATGCCCAGTAAGCAGAAAAACATTTCTCGACTTTATTCATAATCAGGGAGATGAAAGTTAAAGACTCACTGAGTTCTCACTATTTAATTATCAGAACAGGTAAAATGAAAACACTGAAAATGCTTACATCTTCCCATGGGAATATAAATTGGTCAACAATTTGCAAAACCATTCGACTCGCACCACCTTAGTCGATCAGACACCTATCTTATCCCCCAACAATTCCACTGTGAGAGAAACCCCACCTGTGCTTCAGGAGACACATGCTAGGTGTCCACAGTAACATCATTCATAGTCGCCAAATACGACAACTCAGTGTACACATAAAGCAAAGGAAGGAGTAAGTTGCAATACGTTCAGCAAACTGAATACCAAAAAGCACTGAAGCGCTGTGGAAACAATTAGGAGTAGATGAACTTAAATTCCAAACTCGGAAGAGTCATCCCACAATGAGATTTGACCATGATCACTGACTATTTCCATCTCCAGGACATCTGCCCGGTCCTGGGAGGAGCCGAGAACAAAGCAGATTAAGCAGAGATTATTCACACAGATGCAAACAGAGAAACAAGGCACAGATCTGCTGGTCTGGAGGGATTCCTGCCACAGAAGTAGAATTTCCAGGAGGGGCCCAATTTTTAGCAGAGGATAGTTCTGAAGAAATATCCATCTGGAACACATTTTTATGTTTTTCCACAATGTTTTTCACTCCGCTGTATTCTATTTGCTAACATTTTGCTTCGGACTTTTAAAATACACCTTCTTGAATGAGATTGTCCTATAATTCTCTTTCGTTATATTTTTCTTCGTCTGATTTAGTTTCAGAGTTTACTAGTCTCATAAACTGAATAGTGTTGCCTGTGTTTACATTCTCTGTAAAAGTTTGAAGGAATTGCAATGAACTCCTCCACGAGGTCTTCATAGAAATGATGAACAAGAGTGTCTAGTGTTTTCTTTCTGAGGATATTTTTAACTACTTTCATTGTGCACACTGGTTTCTTGCCCCCCCGCCCCGCACCTGGGACTCAAACCTAGGGTCTGTGGCCTGCGCTCCTTTGGAGGTGACTGACTCAACCGCTGCTCCACCAGGGGGCGCCATCTTTTCATGATTTCTGCTCTTTTGGGTATTTTATCAGCGGACATCAGCTTCTGGTTAGTTCTGCTGATTGCTATGTTCACTCCCTTTTTTGGTGGAGGGACCTTTGGGTCAGGACGGCGTCAGCAGTCAGCCAACACACAGGCACAGGCATCTGTCACAGCAGAAGCTGTGGAGAAACCCGTCCCTCAGTGCAAAACCATTTCTGTGACCCCAGAGGGAAAAACTCAAAGTCCATGCCTGACTGAATGGTGGGGACAGTAAGTCCCATGTCATGCTCAGGACTGTGTTACTTGATCATAAATGAAGAGCAGTGCATTGACTATAAAGTAGGACTAGAAATAATTGATTAGTCGGCAGATAAATATTTGGATTTGCTATGATCTTTTGATTTTTTTCCCAAAATGCTGCAGAGCTGAGTAACTACAGAATTTCAAAGGAAACCCATGCTGGCAAGTGGGCAATTATAATAGCAATATCTCAGGATATGATTCCACCTAATTACTGCCAGTTCTTCACGGCTTTTTGACACCATTTCTCTTTCAGTGAGAAAACCTCAGACTCAGAATAAGAGATGATTTTATTCATTATGCCAGAAATGAATTCCTAGAGTAGACAATTAAAATAAATGATCACAAACTCAACTGTCTAAGTGAATGTCTGCCTTTGTCATGAACTTACTCTGGCTATTGGGAAGCTGTAATGTGAAAAACAGAAATTAAATCATGCAGGGGTCACAGTCCATGGACTGAACATTTCCACACACATCCTTTTATTTACTCTCCCTTCATAATCAAAGATATTGACCATGTCTGGCAGAAGTCATCCCTGTATTAACGTGAATTTTTTTCCTGTATCTCCTTTTTCTATTTCCGAGAAGGGGGGCAGTCTCTTTTTAAAGTCCCTCGGTCGGTGAGGCACCCGGGGCTGTGCCCGGGAACTTCACTGGGAGACTTTGCTAAGAAAAAGCCCCATGTTGACATGGGACCTTATCAAGGCCCAGAACCCAGTTGTATCAAGCTCACTTGGCTTCTTGCAGAAGTGATCCTTTCAGGTCAAATGTCATTTCTGGGGGCAGAACAGCTGGAAATATCAAGGCAGTGAGCCTACCTCCAAGCTAGCGACGCTCCCTTTTCAGAGGGTGTCCCTCTGTCCACAGGGCAGCAACGAGGGACCCCGTCCCCAGTACCTCTGCGTCCCCTGCTGACGCCTTTATCCTGCTGCAGAGACAGAGGCCACAACGGGCCCCATCGGCCCTCAAACCAGATGCAGGCACCGTGGCCTCGGGAGTTGTGTGTCTCGGACACCAGAGCAGCCGGAGGGAATCTTCTGTCCATCTCGTCCTGCCAGACCCCAGGTCCCTTCTGCTGCTTCTTGGGAGCCCCATGGGGTGTGCATCTGGCTTGCTGTCAGAGGGGAAGCCATGGCTGGGGGCAGCTGGGAAGGAGAGAGAGTTCTAGAAGATGTACATCCTGCTCCCTGGCAAAGCCCCAGGCACGTCCTTCAGGAGTCCTGCTCACCGGCCGGCACCGAGCACAGAGCAGCCCAATGCCCAGGGCCCCCAGATGCTCAGCGCACACCGTGAGCATCGCGTGACCGGAGGGCCCGCCCCAACCCCAAGCAGGACAGTCCCGTCAAGATCGACGTCCTGAGCCACTCTCCGCCTGGAGACCCCAGTTAGTTCACGCCGATGGAAGTGAGATGAAGACATGTCCCATTTCTCACAGACCGGAGCACGCGGCTCACGGGAATGCTGACATACGGTGTGTGTCCGCCATCTGTCCTTCAAGTTGGCAATATTCCAAAACATCGTCCATCCCTTCCTTATAAAGCAGAGCCGCACACAGCACACAGCCCCTGACTCTTCCTCTCTTTCAATCTCTCCGTCTCTCTCTCTCGGTCCCGTGTGTGTGTGTCCTGCTCCCCATGGATATCAGACGGCGGATGACCTCCTGGGCCAGCACGTCTCCCGCCTTGTCCTCCGTCCACGTGCTGTGACACCCCTTTGCGGGCCGATGACTTTCTGCCGCCCTTCGCCAGCACCTCCTGCGCCAGCAGGCACCTTCCCGCTGGTCCTCCTCTCCTCTGTGTGACCGACAGCAACATGGCCATGTCACCTCCTTCTCCCAGAATGATACCCTTCCCTTCCGGCTTTAAAACGTCAAACGCTTCACCTGTGGATCGAAAAGATGCCGTTTTCTGTTGCAAGGAGCTTAGCAGTGAAATGGAGGAGATAAAACTGTGGGCTTGTGGTGACAGCAAACAGAAGGACTGGACATTTTCAGCACGAGTGACTTGGTGAGAAAGAAATGGTCGTAAAGAGTAGATTCCTGCAGGAGGCTGGGTCAGGGGCGGCTGGGGCCTTCACACTCAACACAGAGCGACTCTGCCTGTGTGCCATGCCCTGTCCTCTGGCAGTCCAGGCCTTTTCTCAGAGGTCACCACAGTCCCACCGCACGAGGACGATGCTGGCATGGGACTCTCTTCCATCCCCAAGCTCCGTAATTGACAACGAGGAACTTCTTGGGCCCCAGTGAAAGAAGAGAAACCTGAGATTTCTCTGCCTTTAAACTACATCTGTCTTGCGTCTCTGCCCTTCGCATCGTGACTTTATTCAAACCGGTCTCCCACGTTTCCCGAGTCTGGCGATGTCCTCGCGGGCTCCGGCGCTCCCAGCCTCCGTCTTCCCCTCCCAGAGACAAAGAACGGTCTTCCCAGCTGGCTGGCGCCTTGACCTGCCTCATCAGTCCTCTGGCACCCTGGAAAAGAAAGGGGAAATGGGGACCCCGGCATCTCCCAGACATCACTGCCGCAAGGCTGGGGTCCACATCTGCCCACATGGGAGGCCAGCTCACTGAGCAGCGGGAGGGAGGGACGCCGGCCCTTCTGGGCCCAGGCCTTCAGAGGATGACGGTTTCCACTCCTCTGTCCAGGAGAACTCTGGCGGGCACCCGAGCCGCTGTGTAAAGGTGTTCCCCTCCACGAGAGCAGATGGAAAGGCCAGAGGCCTGCAGAGACGGAGGAGAGCCCACGGAGGGGGCGCCCTCGTCACACTGGCGAAGGCCCCCCACCACATCAACAAGGCCCAGGGCCCACTGGCTGTGTGACGCTGAGTGGCTGTCAGTGCCGGGCGGAGTAGAACAGTCACTGGCCTCCTGGGTCCCTGGCGCTGCCGGAGCCTCCCCTGCTTCGTCACCTCAGGGCCGTTGCACGTGATGCCAGGCGGCACGTTTCCATCTTTCTATTTCGGACGTGACGCTGCACCCTCTGCATTCTACCCCGTGCCAGCCAGGGGGCAGCCAAGACTCAACTGCGTGAAAACTTTCTTCTGGAAGCTTCTCCGTGGCAAACATGCCCGCGCATCTGAGATTCGTGGAAATGCGGGTTCTTAGTAATAAAACTGCTTCTTGAGAGCCTGTCGCCTCCACAGGCTGAGAAGCCACGAGTAACAACCACATCTTAACACAACCCGTTGTCGCTCAATATGTGTGGACGTCACACAGGTTTTACTTCTTGCTCTAAGAATGAAGAGTCGACAAAAAGAGTTTACGCAGAAACGGTGATCTATCTTTCCACAATCAGACTTGCATTTCTATAGGTCACAGGTCATAACTGCTCTAAGGTAAACTTAGTGTTTGTCAGAGGGGAATGCAATAAATTAGAGCGAAATTGCTGTCTTTAATGCTATCGTGGTTTTTCAAATTGGCACCAACTTTCGGGAAATAATTTTGAAAATGTCATAATAAGACCATTTGGATTGCAAGTATGAAATCTTGACTCAAATCAGCTTAAGCAAATTTTTTGTAATAAAAAGATTGAAGGGACCATAGAAAGATTGGAAAGGACTGTGTGTGGAAGGCAAGGACCAGGGTGTCTCTGGCGTCACCTGGACCCAGATTCTGGAGCTCAGCGCTGCTGCTCCTGGAGAGGCCGGGGAGGAAGAGGCTTCGCACATCTCCGAGAGGAAAGGTCTTCCGTGAACGTCGAAGGGATGACTGGATGAGAAAACCACACTGTACAACCTAGAATTTACAAAGTCTTTCAGGCCAGACCATCCATCATTACTAAAATGATCGCTCATAACGCTCAAGAGACAGTATTCATGAACCTCCAGGGTCACCCCCACAAGATTTCAGTAATTCTAGAAAGGATGTCTCTACCACGGAGACACTACCTCAGATCGGTCATCACACTGAGCTCACCACTAAAAGATGGCGTGTTTGTGCCTCTAAATATGATCAAAGACAATCAGCATCATCTGCTTGACCAAAAAAATGCCATTCTGCGCTGAGAGCAGAAAAAGTTTAAAGAAACAAAAATGCACATTTCTCTTTCTTTAATTTAAGGTTTCCTTGTCAGCCGCAAGTATTTCATACATTCTCTCCCTGAAAACACATCAACATCTGAAAGCATTTGTCTTTCCATAGCTCTTTTCCACTATCATTTGCATATATGCTTGGAAACATGCTTGGAAAATAACAAATTCAGTTGGCTCGGAAATAGTCGTTTTTACTCCAATGAAAGCAAATAATCAAATCGTTGACATTAAATCTCTCTCAAATTGGAGTATTTACTTTGGAATGATGGGTATATCCATTGTAGAGCTAGTGTCTGAATAGTAAATGAAATGAGTAAACTACTTTCTTTTTGAGCTTCTAAGGCAAATCTACCCTTTCTTATTCAATCTTAAGAAATGCTTGTAACCCATGGTGTTGAGAATGAAACCTTCCTCACGAACGAAGGAAAGTGTCTCTTGAGTTTCCTGTTTTTAAGCCTTATCTGAGCATCTTTTGACCATGGCTTTGGCTCCACTGGGGAAAACGAGGACAGTAAAACTACCTGTCACTGAGGAGAAACAAAACCGCTTTATTCATGTTCTGATGGGCTCCTCACCCCGTAATTTCATCTTGACGTCTCTGGTCCTTGGTAAGGAGGAGGCAGGGGTCAGGATTTGCCAGGACCTTTGACAAACCAGAGAAAAGTGCTGCAAGAGTAGTAGGCGGCCAGGAAGTCAACATCTGAGCAGATCTAGCCTTTGGGCCTGAGCTGGGCAAGACCAGACCAGCTAACACCGCGTGGTGCTTTTGTCCCAAGAAACCTACCGGCTGTTTGGATTCTGTCTGTGCAGGAGCCCCAAGTCTTCCGCTCCCATGAGAAGAAGCGCCGACAGCAGAAGAGTGACAGGAACTTTTTTTCCCAAGTAGAAGAGGCCTGTGGAGTGATCTTGGAATTGGAATCTTTCCGATTTAAATTGTTAATAACAACTCCCTGGTATATATCCAAATTCTGGCATCGAAATGACTCTCAGGATATTGGGTCTAAAACAATTAACTTCTGGGCTTCCGCAAACAGGAAGGATGTGTTACGGACATAGACAGGAATTGCCATGATAGGACCACGCTTCCCCGTGGGCAGCTCAGGTTCAAGCTGTAAATTACTTTCCCATCGCGGAACAAGTACAGCAAATCTCCAGGCATGGAAACACACAGAGCACTGGAGAGCATTCAGAAAGACGTCAAGAGCTGCAATCCAGCAGAGGACAGGGATGCTATTCTGCTAGAATTAGCAGAAGGCATTTAGCAGAAAACCCTGGTTAGCAGCCATGCACTTTCATGAAAGTGCTTCTGTACATAAAACGAACTCAGTACAATAGCTAGATGGATCCAAAATGGCCCAAAAAGCCCATCCTGAAGACACAAACTTACTTCTTGACCTGATGTTGGACTTTTTCATTTTTTTTTTTTTCAAGGAAAGGTGCAGCAGGAATGAGGACAAATAGGCAGCCAGGAAGGGAGAGGAGAAAGAAGCTTCATTTCTTTTTATTTCGCTGTTCATGCTGGCTGTTCCCCGGCCCTGGGACACGAACCCCAGTCCCTGGGCTGCGTGTGGATGGCGCCCAGCAGACTGACCGCCCCACCGCCAGGGCACGTCCCGATGGTGGACTTCGTGAAAACTCTCCTTGAGCCTCTAATCATACCCAGCTTCTCTCCTCTTCTCGATGCAGCGTCTTGCCAAGTGCTCAGACTGGAAGCGCAGACGGGGGCGGCAGAGGAGGGCCGAGCCCAGACACCGGTCAGCGGCACTGTGCGCAGAGGGATCGTCACACTCAGTGCGGGCGGTGCTTGAGCAGAGGCGGCCTCACTAAAGGCCACACCGAACGTCCCGAGTCTAGTCACTCCCTCGGCACCTCACCGCCGCCGTCTTGGCCTCACTAATGACGGTGCTGCAGACGGTGGAAGAATGAAGCCGCTGCCAGCTGGTTCTCAGTTCTCATTGGTCCAGCTCACACCAAGCCCGGCTCTGGGTGGCAGAGGGACCAGTGCAGACACCAAACGTCTAATGGCTTCAAGGTTAGAGGGTCTATTAACAAAGCAGCTTCCCAGACAGCAGAGTTCATGGAGGGAGGACAGACAGACGGCGATGGGCGATGCACCTCCTCCCTGGCTCTTCTTGCGTGTCTGACGATCAGTCTCTGACATTCCTTTTCCTCTGCCTGACATTAAGTGTCAGGACGTTCTAGTCCTTGGACGTTGGTCTCCTGTCTTCACCGGGGAGCAGGGGCTTGCCCTCACGTAAGGATGCGATTCCACCTACACACCAGCGACCCACGAGTGCACCCTTCCACCCCCGATCACGCCCGACCCGCCGCCCGAATGTCCACGCGCCTGCTGACATCTCAGGGAAATGCCTCGGAGCGTGCCCCCGCCCCGTCGCCGTCTCCTCTCCAGGGGCCTCTCGTCCCTCGGTGACGGTGGCACCAGGGAGGGTTTGCAATCCCAGAACCAGCCCTCGCGCTCATGCATGCCCAGTCGGGCCCAGGTGCTTCCTTGGAAAATCGCTCAGGTCCACCAGGCTTCATGCCCACACCCAGGGCGGAGCCGCCCGGGACCGGGACCATCACCGCCTCGCTCCTGCCTCCCGTTTCCACGAAGCAGCCAAAGCCATCTTTAAAGCAATTGACGTCTGCGTGTTTCTCCGATGTGCTTTGACACCTACCGTCGCTCTCTTGGGCTCCGAGCGATCGTCTTGCTCCCCAAGGCCTCCCGGGACCCTCACGCCACCTCCTCCTCGTTCTCCATGCCCGGTCCCGGCACCCTCCACTCCAGCCCTGGGAGAGCCAGAGCCTCCTCCTGCCCAGGGGCCTGGTGGGACTCCCTCCGCGGGACTGCTGCCCCCAACTCCTCTGGGACGAGCTGGAAGCTTTCTGAGAGAAGGCCCGACCTGGCCTGCCCTCCGGGGCTCCTGCCTGCTCGTCACAGAGCCCGCCTCGTAAAGTCCAGCGCATGGTGCCATTTGCTTCTGCGCATTTGTTCCTTTCTTTTAAGTCTCACTTCAACTGGCGTTTTCTCCCCAAAAGTCTTCTCTGATCCTGTCAGCACAGAGGACTCCGACAGTCTTAAGACACTGATATCAGTTCTTATTTTAGCAGCACTAGTCTCCCAAATGGGTTGCAAACAAATGCTGGTCATTTCGGACCCCCTTTTGGCAAACACACCTTCACAGCAGAGCCCTTGAACAGGGCTCCTCCAACGGGTGGCTTTGTTCCCTGCCCCTCGCCTGCGAGGGGAGGTGTAACTGCACTCCCTCCCCTGGCTGCCGCAGAGGGTCGGGAAGACCAGACAACGTCTCTGCCCCACTCACCACTGAGCAGACCCCTCAACGCACAGCGCTGACCCCAAGCCGGGCGGAATGTGACGCGCCGTGTTGGAAACCCACACTGCCTTGGGTTTCCAATACTTTCGCGTTTCTTTTTTCCCCGTGAAATGAAATGCTTTCGTGTTTTAGCTCTAAGAGGGACTAAGCCCGCTCAGTCGAACGGCGTGGCCTCCTGACAGCAGCCATCGAAATGCGGCGCGCTGCTGGCGTCCACGGCTGCCCTCGGACAGAGACGAGTGTGGAAAGCTGCGGTCTGACGCTGGGCGTCACGGCGGTGCCTCCCCGTCTCTGCGCTGTCTGCCCCCTGCGCTGTCTGCCCAGCACGTGCCCGCGGGCCACCGAGAGAGACCTGGACAGCGGCCGGCAGAGGCAGGAACACCGCGTACCCCACCCTCCTGAGAGAGGCCCTGGAACTCAAACCAGCAAATCAACAGGCAACAAACCCCAAACCCAAGGTGCCCTGGCACCTGAGACTCGCTTCTCCGCGGCGAAGGTCAAACACCGCGCACCTGATGCGGAGAATTCAGGTGTCAGGGGTTTACCAACCCCAAAGCCACCATCCTGGGGCTCGCCTGTCAGCCTCCTTCATTCTGGCGCGGCCTGCAGGCATCCCCTTCCCCCTGGAGGATCCTCTTGTGCTGATGACCGACTCACTTTAGGTTAAAGGATGCAGTGTCTCTTCCTTCTGAAAATGATGGTGCCTGTCGCTGTGAGTTATAGGCTGAACTCACAGGACACCCCTGAAATACATGGGAGCCTGAGGAGCAGGCGGGCACGGAGGCGGCACCGCGCAGGCACAGCGGCTTCCCCAGCCCGACTCTGACCAGACGGCGGCAGTTTGACCAGGTCCCGAAATGTCTGTGGCAGCTGGCAGGTAAGTGAGCCCCAGGGGGCAGCGCGAAAGGAGCTGTTAGCCTCTCCGTCCATCTAAGCAGCTGGGACTCGCTCACAGCAGGTCCACACCGGTGCCCCCCACCCCGGGGGTTCCCTCCTTTTCTTCTGACCTGGGGGCCCAAGGTCCCAGAATGCCTTGAGGCAGGGTCCACCCAAGGGATCTCTTGAAGACCTGCGATTCACACAGTCTTGAGATCATGAAAAATTTGGTTTCAAAATTCTGTTTCAAGTCCTGGTCTTCTGCTGTCAATCTCCACCCTCCACCTCCAGCTGGAATCGCAGTGCTTCTGGCTGTGGGATTAGCACTGACGGCTTCCACGTGCTTCCGCGGTTGCTCGCCCCCGTTATCTGTCCGCGTCTTCCCTGGACAAGCACGTCTGTGGTGCTGATCTGGACGGAATGTCTACGGCCCGCTGCGGACGTGCAAGTCAGTCTCCAGTGGGAGAGCGCAGGAGGCCGGGCCTCTGGGAGGTGCTGGCTCCCGAGGGCAGAGCCCCGCTGGTGGGATCAGTGTCCTTACAGAGGGGACGCCAGGGAGGTCCTCGTCTCTGCCTCCAGGGACAGGGGACAGGCTCTCAGCAGACTCCAGATCTGCAGTCTAGACCCAAGCTGTGGACTTTGCAGTCCCCCAAACACGGAGAGGGCAGGGCTCTGAGCTGATCCCAGGGCTCTGCCCCAGCAGCCCGCACCTGCGCGGACACTGTGCTGTGAATGCGGCCCTGTGCCCTCGGGGGCACGTCCAGGTCACACGCCCGCCGCCATGCCGAACGCCACGCATTCCCTGCCCTCGTCTGAACATCCACCCAGATGACAGCCGCAGGCAGCTTTGCTGAGAGTTGAGCTGACTTTCTCTCCCTTCCTTCCTCCCTCCTTCCATCTTTCCACCTTTTTCACATTTCTTAGTATCAAATAACTTTAAATACCAGAATTGCTTCTGACGGAAAGAGCTTTGGAAAGCATGTAAACTATCAGAGAGATTCTCATTCTTCAAGACAAGTAGAGAAATTGGTTCTGCTTGTTCTTAAATCCAGTCACATAAGCCTATTTTCACTCCAGGTAAAGCTCAGATTGGGCTCAGAAACACTCGTTGTAAAAGTTTCACTTGCCAAATGTTAGCGTGTCCACCTTTTCTGCACCTGCGTGGCTTCCTCTGCACACACCTGTCTCCTCCCACTTACCAGTAAAGAGTCTGGGAAGCTACTGCCTTCTCCCCACACGCAGCGTCCCTGCACACACAGGCATTGCCGGAGCAAGAGCGTAGTCCCATCTGCAGGTATTTTCTCACATTCATGGACGAGCCCTGGGAAGCCAGAGAAAAATGCATTATCTTGAGGGAGGGCGTGCTTTCTTCACACGCTGAGGTGCAGGTCAGACCTATAAAACCAACCCCAGTGACTAATTCCAAAAGCGCAGACATGTAGACATATGGTGTCATCGGTAGGCATTGCACAATCTCTCTGCAGATGCCTCAGAAATAGAGAAGCCAACACATCCCAAACCCTTTTTGCAAGGATGCATGTGTTCCGTGAGCGATCCATCAACAAATCCCCGGATGCATGTAAGCACACACTTTTTCTTTTAAAATAGTCACTTATATAGTTTGTTGTTGTTTGTATTTCATGCTCATGTATTTGTAATTATTTGTACTATTGTTATTTACTTACTACTTTATTTCTTTAGTACAAGTTTATTGGAAAATTTAGATGCTACAACTCTGCAAAAGGAATCAAAATCTCCCACAATCCAGGCATCACTTTGGGTTGTAAAATAGTTTGTAAATGCCTTTCATTTTCTTCTAGATTTTAATTCCTCTAAGGCTAAAGAATATCTCTTGTTTATCTTTTCACCTTTCAGAGGAGAGCATGCCTTGCTGGGAGTTTATAAATATTTCAGATGTGAATGCTAACCTTGCTGGTGAGAGGTTGTATGGAAACAAATAAAGGTATTTTATTTTTGCCAAATAGTGAACTTGGTCACCGCCTCACCTCAAAAGTAAAATAAACATGACCTAAGTGTTCCTGAGGGCCAAATAACCATGAGCAAACCCTACTATTTTCTTGCTTTAAACAACCGATCTAGCGAGGGCCTTGGTATGGAAAATGCATGTTGCTTTTACTAAAACACAAACTCACACTTCAGGCTTTATGTTTTCCGTGCGTTGACCTGACAAGAAGACCTGTTGTCACAAGGCCCAAATTCAGGCAGCGCAGAGAGCGTGGACAGCCTCCGCCTTTTAGAAACCATGAATTTCCAAAAATCATTTTACATGTGTGTAAGTGACTTTTCTGAAGTAGACTTTCAGACAGGGATGAAGGCGAGCAGAGGCAAGCAGGGAGGAAGAGAGAGGAGGAGGACGCACTCCATTTATTCTGTTCAGCTGTTCATCCTGGCTGCTCCCTCCAGTCCCGAGACCCGAACCAGGGACTTTTGAGGAATTTGTGGGCCATGCCCGACCCCTCCCTACTCCACCAGGGCAGGCCAATAAGAAGCGAGTTTCAAATGTGCTTTTCTCCAGTGCATTAACTTAGAAAATTTAAGCCACTATTCCTTAAGCGAATGGTTCAAATGTGTGGAAAAAATGATTACCTTTGACTGCTCCTGTTTTCTGGAAAGACATTTATAATAATGGAAATTATGAAGATGATAACCCATCTTCATTTTCTCTTTCTTCTCAGCCAATGTTCTTTTTTCTCAGGATGCTTTTTTGGTCTGGCATTGTCAAATAATGACTAAAAAAAAATGCGTCTTACGAGCTTTCCACCGGGTAAACGAGTGTGTGACTGACTAACCTGTAGCAGGTGGCCTTGCAGAGCCCATAGAGTGTTTGCACGTGATGGAAACATAAACGGCTGACGGGCTGGCGAAGCTGTAAGGACAATAGCTAATGCAGCAACACCAGGTGCTTTGCATGTGTTAATAACACATTTAAATGCACACGACACCCTACCTTTATGAGTGACAATGACTTGACACGCTCCAGTAAGCCATTTTCCCGGTGACCATTCTGAATGTCAGCTCCTATTTTCATCTCCCTGGAATGATCCTCTCAGGTGACAGAAATTCAGTTTTCAGTCCTGCTCATGGGATGCCCCAGCTCTCTGTGGTTGTAAATGCAGGTGACCGTAAACTAAGGAAGACGGGCCGTCCCAGCTGCTGGCTGGGTCAGGAGGGAACTGTCATCCTCTTGGGCTGGTTTTTGCCTCAGTTTGGCACCACCAGGCCAGAGCAGAGCATTTCCAGTCTCCGCCAAAGTGCGGACCGCTCCTGATGGGTCAGCTCAGGTCATGATAGATGCTGCTTGGTTCAAAATGAAATAAAGACATAAGCAGGGTTACTCAAAATACCTGACAGATATTATTTTGAAAAACACAGGCATAGCCTCTCTTCAGGAAAGAATGGTGGGAATTACAGATCTGTAAGAAAAGTATTCGATTATTTACTAATGACATTTGAAGCAAAGACTGTGCAAATTAAAATATCTGGTGGTGAACCTCGAATGCCACTGAAGAACAACTCCCCGCCCCAGCTCCTCCCACATCGGACAGGATTTAGAAGAGTCTAAATAACGTGTGCCCGGCTCCTCTGCTTATGAAGTCCATGCATCCACCTCCTGGGAGAACAGTTTGTTCTTTCTTATCATCGTAAACATGTTCGCTGCAGACTCATTTATAACGTGGAGCTGCTTTCACATTCTTTCACCCTCTTTTGCATAGTTCAAACAAACGTCACCTGGTTTATGATAAATGATGAGTTCGCCAAAGCCAGAAGCGTGGAAGTTTTACAGGACTGGGGACTAACTGACCTCGGACCTGAATTTAAACACTAAAGTCTGCTAGTGCTAAATGTTAAACCACACTAGGCAGCAACCTGGTCCTGAAGATGACACTCTTAGGAAGGCAGCATTCCCTTCCAAGATGTCAGCATTGTCTTTCTTTTACATACATTTGACAGAGAGAAAAATAAACAGAACAAAAATGACGTGCTTTGGTGATTGATGCAAAAATGTGTTCCTTTCACTGCAGCTTCCTTGCCGCTGACATTTGTACCTGCGAACTTGAGACTAAAACTCATTTAGCAAATCCATGAGTACACATTTCTCCAGGTTTCTTCTTCATGGGATATAGTAGCATGTGGAACAAATGATGCCTTTTTCATTTTAAAGAAATAGAATTTTCAGTCTCAAAAAGATATTGAAGATCTTCAAATACAACCACACACACCTCTGAACAATTTTCAAGGGTCTAAAAGATTTAATTACTTCTGTGATGAAATATGCATGTCAAAGTTCTCTGTTGTCTCCTGACAATAAAATCTGTGTCTCTTACTTAAGAAAAAGCAATCTTATCTGACAATCAGATAAAGGCCAGGCACATTTTCCAAGTCTGAGAAGCAAATAAGAGAATAAATTCCATGTCAACCCTTTCAATATTGACCGAAGGGGCAGTCTCGCAATTTTGAAATATTTTTCCTGTCAGGTGACAGGTTATTTATAAGGAGATGAAATATTCCATTGCTTGGCAAACAGCTATTCTCTCCTTCCCCAAACATTTTCCTACCTAACTGGTAATATCAATGCTCTCATTGTTTTTCACAGTGTGGGGTTGAATAAGGCACAGAATTATTCTATATTTCTTCACCTTTCAGTGTTTTTTCAAAGGAAAGGTGCAGACAGAAATGAAGGTGAGTAAGCAGGCAGCAAGCAGGGAGATGAGGAAGAAGCATTTTATTTATTTTTGTTTAGTTGTTCATCTTGATTGCTGCCCCGGCCATGGGTCTCCAACCCGGGTCCCTGGAATGTCCGTGGACTGCGTCCTGAGGCCACCGGTGTGTGCCTCGCTTCAATATTTGCTTTAACCGCTCGAAACGAGAGGGAAAGCAAATACATTTTTTAAAGGCGTATGACTGGCCTCAGGTGTTTGTAAATTACTGCTCAGCAACGCGCGTCACCTCCAAAGAGCCTCCTTGGCCGTGACTCGGCTGCCCTGCCGCTGTCTTCTTGTAGCGCCTTGGACACCTCTGTCATTGACACTGACTTATCATCATGAGCGTGTCTTTCTCCTGCCCCGGGTGTAAGGGGAGAGTCGTGCCGCAGAGGCACCATCAGTGCTGAGTATTTGGATGTCGACGCGATGTGCTCTGGTGCGCCCTGCTGGCTCAGGCACTGGGGAGGCCGGCTGTGGACCTGTGGCCCCAAGGACCTGGGTTTGAGACCCAGGGCTGGCACCAAAAAAAAAAAAAAAAAAAGGCAACTGAAGAAACAGATGCTTCTTCCTCAAAACCAAGTAATCAAAATAAATAAATAAAAATGCTGTTCCCTTCTCTTCTGCCATCATTCCTTCCTTGAAAGCTTCTTCCCCTTCTCCCTTCCTTCCTCCGTTTCTTTAAAAAGAAACAGCAAATCATAAGAGATGCCCTGTGCTCTGAGAAGCCTCAGCCGGCAGCCTGGCTCCCGTGCAAGCTCGCAGCCGTGAGCTAGGTCTCCAGACACGTTTTCTTTGGCTGATATACGACAGAGGACGGCGGGAACCGGCACTTCAAACGCGAGTGCCGTCAGGCAAAGCTCAGGGTCGCAGCAGCTCTTCAGATCTGCCTTCTCCGGGGCACCAGCCCCACCACCACGCACCAGTCCGCGACCCCAGCGCATGCTCTCCAGGTCCCTCGGCCCGTCCTGTCCCTCTCTGACACCGAGACCACGAATCAGTTATATTAGCTTCTGTAATTATAAATTTGCTTGTGTTTGCACTGGTGTTCTTTTGGCATAGAAATGCGTTTCTGTGCCCACATTTTTGTATTAAAAGAAAAAAGAAACCTCAGGACAGATCTCGAGGACCCAGCGAGTCTCAAGAATATCCCATGTGCTTTACGGGCCTGCTCTGCTGGAAGCTGTCAGAGGCCTTCTGAGGAGCGCTTCACTGCAGGCAGATGCTGCTCCGTCTCCACGGCCTTCCCTGCCCCGCGCATTTCTGTGGGGTCATTCTTTTTTTTAAAGGAAAGCTGCAGGCAGGAATGAAGGTGAGTCTGCAGGAAGAGAGAGAAGGGAGAAGCACTCCTTTTATTTATTTTCACTTAGCTGTTCACACGGGGCCTTTCCCTCGTCCACGGGTCTTGAACCCAGGACTGGGGGTGTGTGGGCCTGTCCCAGGGTGCAGCACACCGCTGGGCCACCAGGGTGCGCCTGGTGCCATCACTCTTGAGACCTGCAGCCACTCAGCTCTGCATTTTGGGAAAAGAGGACTGAGAAACTCTTTGGTACTCCTTCTCCTTTATTATTTTTTTAACTTAAATCATTGGTATTTTGCCCGCAAAGACCACCTCATTGCACCGCTCAGGTCTGGTTACAAGTGATAGAAAGTAACGTGAGTTTGGCAGGGCCAGTGGGGTTGGCAGGCTGGATGTGCAGCCGGAGCGGGAGGAGAGGGTGACAAGCTGGCCTGGGGAACTGGACTCTGCTCTCTGCTCACAACCTCTGCCTCTGCTCTCCTGCCTGTGCGAAGGACACACACCTTTCCCCAGCCCTGCACACACAGGTCACTGCTTCCTTCACGAAACGCAGGGAGAGGACTCTCCCGAGAGGACGGTGACCGCTCACGATGAGGAAGCGGCGGCCAGCTCGCAGCACCGCAGGAGGAGACGGGGGCCCGGCACAGGCGCCCTGTGCACAGGCCTGGCCCTCGGCCCCGGGAACCCGCAGCAGCCAAAGCCACAGCTCGGAGTTCCCCACCTGCTTGCCTTTCCGATGTCCTCCACCGCCAAGTGAGGAGGTGCCCGCCTCAGTGAGAGAAACTTTTTTTCTAATTTCACTGCAGTGACTTTGTTTTACACATTAAAATAAACTCATATGTGTAGGTCCCCATGTGTGCACTTTCCCGGTTCCTCAGACACATGTCCACACACCCCACCCTCCACCACGTCACCAGCTGTCCTTCCCCAGCGTCCAGGGGGCTCCGCCACCACTTGTCTCCCCCAGCCCTTTCCTGTTGGTCACCTCAGTTCTACTGCAAGTGTCCAAGGGTTGGTTGTGTTTCATCTGATCCTTTGTCTTCTCTGTTCACGTTCCACCGGTGAGTGAGGTCATCTGGTGTCTTTCTTCTGACTTGTTTCACTGAGCATCATCCCCTCTAGATCCATCCATGTTGAGTCAAGTGACAGGGTTTCATCTCTTCTCAGGGCTGTGCAGTGTCCACTGTGTATATGCACCACGTCTTCTTCATCCGTCATCTGACATGGGGCATTGAGGTCGTTTCCAGTTCTTAGCTGTTGTGAGCAGGGCTGCAGGAACGCAGGGGTGCATGCATATGAGAGAAATGAATTTTAAAGAGCCTTGCACTCAATAGGCATTAAGTTCCACCAGCCCATAGGCAATGTCTCCCTTGAACCTTAAAACAGCACTGCTCTCTCTCTGGGTCTCAGTCACCACCTGCTTGTGTATAGTCTATCTCCCCTTTTGACCAAAACTTCCCTAGGAGCAGAGAGGGCCACGGCCGTCCCTCAGTGAAGCCACCATGCACCCATCACCCAGCATGTTGGCGCCAAGGAATAAAGGTGTTAAAAAAATAACTTCATCTGTACTTGACAAAAGGAACTGGATTTTATGTGCGGAATTTTACCACTTTGCGAAGATTCAAGCAAAAGAAAACCTCTTCCCCACTGTTTCAGGAGGAAAACATTTTCCTTCCTCTCTCAAAATGACCCACGTGCCCTCTGCAGGGGTGAGAGCTGTTGGACGTACTAGGAATTGAAAGATGGAGGCCGTCTCTGCCCTCAAAGTGCTGACTATTAGCTTGCTGACATTGCGATTTCATTCACAGTTGTACTATCACTAGATGGCTAACTCCACATGTTCCTCATATGCCAAAAAAAAAAAAAGCTTCTTTAAAATTGGCTCCTGTTCTAGTCCCTGCTGCTTCAAATGCACCCAAGATGTGAGTGGAAACTCCCCACGTGTGTCTGGTTCCAGGAAAAGAGCCCATGGATTTCCTCCTGTTAATTACACTCACTGAAAACTTCCACAGCGTCTCCTCCGCTGAGCTCCCATCTTCTCACGGTATTGACGGAAGCGCCTTGATTTAAGAGCCTGCAGAAGTATTTGAGATGTGTAAATATGGGGCTCCAGGCGTGTTAATGTTTAGAGTTCTATACACGAAACACCTCATTTCTCAGACATTTATAAAAGGTTGGTCTACATGAGCCATTTAAAGAACTCATTTTAAGTGGCGCATTTCAAAGGTATGTCTTTCTGACCAAAAGAAACAGGTGGTTCTTCTACAGTCTATTTCACTCTTGAAGGCTTCACTTGGTGTCCTCAACTCCTGCAATGCATTCACGACAACATTGTGTTGTGAGGGTAGGCGGGATAAAGGCTCATCCTGAAACTGAGTGAGCCTCCCTTCAACCACCAACGTGGAGAGGCTGTCATCCCCTGGTAGGGACACCAAGCCAGCCTCTTGATTCTGCCTTGCTTACATCAAGGCAGACCTGGTGAAAGATGTGATGGACAGAGCCACTCTGCACATCTGGTCGGGACAGCTGGCGTTTCCTGGACCTCAGTCAACTGCAAAAGATCCCACTAGAAACACCATCTCCAGAGCCGGGGGGCTCGTGGAGAGTGCGGCGTCCAGGGCTCTGGCCGCCGTGAAGACAGGCTCTGGAGACAGGAGCACGGATGCTGCGGACAGGAGATCGGAGGGCTAACCAGTCCAGTCTCGCTTCTGGTTTGACCCCACACGGACCACACGAAGGGAGGCAGTTTTCCTGTTGGTGTTTGGTTTGGGGGACCTTATATGATTTCTTTCTACTTTGTGGTGTAGCAAAAACAATTATAAGAAAAAAACGTTTGTTTCAGGAATCACCCTGGCTGCATTGCAGAGCCGGACTAGGGGAGGAAATACAAGAATCGGGACTGGAAACCCCATGCAGTTGTCCTGCGGGGGATGCTGGAGGGTTCGATGCTGATGGTGGAGCTGAGATGGAAGGAAGACAGACAGAGGACCAGAAGAAATGAGAATTTCTGGTGAGGGTTTGGGAAAAATACTCGAAGGAAGATGAAGTACCAAGCAGGAGTGAGGCTTGCCGTGAGCCTCCTGAGATGGGATGGGACACGGTGCAGTCCGGTGTGGAGGGAGCTGCGTTGGGGCATCAGATCCGGTTCTGAGGCTGTGAAACAACAGAACACAGGTTTGCAGGTGACGTGTGATATACAACCTGAAGCTCGGGAGCCACGTCTAGGTTGGAAGTTGTCATGGACCCACGGCGATGCTGGAGAGAGCGAAGTGAAGAGAAGAGAGGCGCAGGGCAGAGCCCCCAGGCGCTGGCATCTATCAGTCAGAGGGAAGAGGTGCTTTTGAAAAGTGACCACAGCCAAGTGCCTCGCACCCAGATGTCGGTTTCTAAATTCCATTCATTCATTCATTGGCAACTAAGTGTAACCAGTAATTTATTAAGTAGGTTGGGCCCTTAACCCAGAGACTGATGTCCTTACAAGAAGAGACACAGTCACACAGGACGAAGACAGTGTGACCACGCAGGCAGAGGCTGGCGTCACATGGCTGGAAGCCACCGACCCCTGAGGCTGATGGTCCCGCCAAATGCTAAGAGACAAGGGAGGGGCCTCTCTTCAGGCCCTCAGAGAACACAGCCCTGCTCACACCCCCTTTCAGACTTGTCGCTCCAGGACTGAGACGGTACGTTTCTGTCGTTTTAGGTCAACCAGTTTGCAGTAACTTAGTATGGCAACTGTTTGACAGGAGCATCATTCATTTACTCACTCACTCACTCACTCATTCATTCACTCACTCACTCACTCACTCACTCACTCATTCA
>RJWH01005708.1:0-70036 GCA_004363575.1 Solenodon paradoxus | reverse complement strand
CACACACACACACACGCACATGCACACACACGCACACATTTGGCCATCTCTTGCCCCTGGATGCACATCTTTCTATAAAACTTTACAAAAAGCATAAAAAAGTACTGATTTGCACCAACCGACATTCTTGCTTCCTTCTCATCAGTCATCCAGAGAAGCAGTTTGGTGACCACGATCAAACTTCTCAGTTCTCAGTGGTCATAGTTGATGTTCTCCCACTGCCTAAAGAGGATGCCCGGCTCCCCCGAAAAACCAGTGTCCCCACCACCCACACTCTGAGCAGTACCTCCCATTTGCATGGCACACCTCCCTCTGAAACCAAGGGCTGCATGTGTCAAGACAAAAGTCCAAAACTCCAGTAAAAAGAAGAGAATTCTGAGATGCACAATTTCAAATACGATAAGAGCTCAGGTTCTAGAGATGCAGGCAACTGGCTCATGCTGTCATCTGAAGCTCCAGTTTCCATCCACTCCTCAGATAATGTGCGGTTTGTGGGCTGAGCCACAGGTCTTCCAGCCCATAGTACATTAAGTCAGGAAAAGAGGGCTTGAAGAACATAGGTCTTCTGACTCCATGGCTTCAGCACAGAGACTCACAAACAACTTACATCCCAGTTACAAGAACTGCCTGTCTAAATAAAAGAGGTAAACTGAGGCAAGCTCGAATTGTTAGGGAGCCTCCTGTTCCTGTGCAGCAGTGCTGAATGAAAACCAAACACAAGACATGGGAGAAGGAAAGGGATTCATTTATTTGCTGCAGAAGATGGGCAGGGTAGATCTAACTCTCAAATCCTCAGTTTTATGGAGTGAAAGCTAGCAGAAGATTTTAAGGGCAAAGGGTGAGTCCAAGTTTGGGAGCTGCGTGATAAGAGAGAGTCCTCTCCACATGTGACCATCTGGTCATCTCCAGCTTCAGGCTCAGCAACATAACTTAGGACCCAGATCAAGGAGAACACTGAAGTGCAGTATGTGAGGGGTCACAGGTCTGAATTTGGTTTCTCCAGATACACACAGGCCAATCTGGGTCAGTCTGACCCATCCACTGTTTTTGAGACTTGCCAAGATTCAGCAATGAGAAACAGTAGCCTATTAACCTGTAATAGGCGGGTGCAGCGAAGAAAACAAAGCTTTTTAGTCACTCTTAGTGAGATACACACACTTTGCTATTAGGGGCAGCAGATTCATTCCCCACTGTCAGTTATACAAACCTTCCATTTCCATGGAAACAGGGCCTTCGAACCCATCTGGCTGCTTCCTGCTGAATAGAGGCAGTGTTGGAGGAGTTTTGTCAGGGAAGGCTTTTATTTATGTTTATTGTCCCTCTGGGTCTTAACCAAATGATGAATAGAAATTTTTCTCTCTTTTACTTGAGGAATGGTAAAGTCTCCTAACTTTCTTCCCAGCTGATATGATGAAGACGTACATCTGTAGGAAAAAGACTAGAAATATTAATAACAAATTAATAAATGATTAATAACAAAGTCGATGATTTTAGAAGTCAGTGAGAATGATAGAAATGTTGGAAATATGAGTGTGAATAGCCACAATTATGAGCTAGTAAAAAATTAGTATAATCCAGCTAACAGAAAACAAAGATCTTTAACATTAATTAAGAGCACTAAAATTTGAGGCCCACAAAAAGATATATTACTGAAACATTTATTTTCTCTCCTTTTTCATTCCAATATTATCAATAATTACAGAGTTTCAATAAATGTGGTGTGATATTTGCATAAGTGCAGTAAGAATAATCATATAGACTTTTAATTAGCCTTGCTGGAATTTTTGTGGAAGGACATAGATTGTGATTTAATAGCCTTTCAGGGTTCAGGAGAAGACTGATGTAAAGGCCTCTTTATTCAAATGCATCATTTTTAAAAGGAAAACTGGTATTTACCAAACACAAAATATGAAGATTTAGTTTTCCATTATTTCAATATATTTAGCCAAAATTATGCCAAGATTAATGCTATAGACATCTATCATGTAAATAGTGATAGTCCAATATAGACAACAGTCATGTGCTAGTTAATTCTAGACATAAACTAATACCATTTTTAATCAAGGAATATTTCTTTTTTTTCAGGTTCTAATTTGGTTAGTGTTCTTTGTTAAACCAAAATGTGCATTTGTTTGTTTCACCTTATAAGAAAGTCTATTCCTTGTTTCAAGCTGTACTTAATACGATTAATTTCTTCTCTGTTTAAATCTAACCTTTCCAGAGTTTTATAAGTTCTTACCCAGTTTAGTTTGATGATGCACCTATGCTTCAGAGTAGTTGTCAAAGCTCTTTTCCATGAATTTATCTGAACATGAGACATTAACAGAAGCATTGGAAACAGTATTTCCTGCAGAGGGAAAAGACTTTTTAAATAACTATGGTTAAATATATGACTACAATTAACAACCTAGTCTGAAACTTTATTTAATTTTATGATATACAGCATTTTAGAATCATAACCAGAATGACATGTACTCTATCAGAACATATTAGACTTTTAGGAATGCCATGTAACTTTAGAATATACACATCATTGTATATGCATGTTGAGAAGGTCAAGTATTAACCTGTATTTTGACAATACTTCCCACAAGATTGTATTATACCAAATGAGTTCAAGTTTTTTAATATTCTTCCTTTCATAGAGAGAGACGACTTCCTTCATGTGGGAAATTTCAGGAGCTAAAACTTCACATACCTTCCTTCAAAATACTTTTATTTAGAATTTGATTTTAGGAAGGTTTGAGAAATTTTGCCAAAGCGTAATCTACTCATTTCATTGCCTATTTCCACTGACTTTAATTTCTTGCATTAAGAATAATAATTCTTCCTTAACCCTTAATTTTCCAAAGAACACAGTCCATTCTTTGTGAGTGTGACCACAAAATACCTCTTTCACAAGCATTTTTCACTTGCACAATTCTTCTTACTACTTGCCAAATTTTGCCTTTAATTCATTCTTGAACTTTCTTTTTACTTAAAGACAAAATTGCTTTCTTACTAAAATGAAAAACCCATGTCTTTATATCTTTCCTATAGAAAACACATCTATTCTCCTTCAATTCTTCCCCTTCCTTCCTACTTACTATATCTACATATTTTCCAGTTATCCTTCAGCATGTGAAATTCTTAAACGAAAATGAAGAGCAAGGTAATTTTTTCCAACAGTTTATAACAAAAGACACACTTTGATCACTTATTTCATGTTCCAAAAGAAAGATTAGAATCAGCTGAAAAAAATAACAAAAACAAAAAGTTGATGCTTCTGCTTAAACCAATTAGTGTATGTGTTATTCCCTCTCTGCGAAAACATATCAAGGACATTTTCCCTTTTCTTGCTTAGTTGTTTCCTTCCATCCACATGTTTTTTAGAATAGACCCACGGTCAACGCCGTGGTTTAAAGGCCAAGCTTCAAGAGAATAACAAGTCAGATAACTTTGAGTTTAACCCATTGATTTTATGTTATGCCAAGATTTTTTCCAAGGAGTTTTTAGAGGGAATAAACAGTGCATCACTGTGCAATACATAGACATGAAACACAAAAACAAATGAGAATTCCCAAAATCCATGACTGACAAACAAGCAAAGTCCAACAAACAAAAATAAATACGGATGAGCACTCCACTTGCATTGATAAAGCTCACTCTGTTCTCACACAAAAATAAACAAAAACAAATACATTAAACACCAAAGAAACCATAGTAACCAGATTTTGATGAAGAATTTGAGTGAGGGATTTCCATTCAAGATGGCTACCTGATAGGAGTGAGACTCCTATCCTCCCCACAGAGCAACTTGAGATTCACCTATTTTGCAGAAATAAACACTGAGGAAAAGCAGGCACAGAGCCTGTGGAGACACGGCAGCAATTGGGACACTCTACAGGACAGGAGAGAATGGCACGACATCTTCATAAGACTAAAAGAAAGGATTTTCAACCCAAGATACTATACCCTGCAAGATTACCACACAGAACTGAAGGAATGATTAAAAAAAAACAAAAACTCTTCCAATAAGCAAAAGGTAAAGGAACTTATCACCATAAAACCAGTTTTGCAAAAAATACTATATGAAGTGTAAAGAAACCCCATGTAAAAATAAATATATTGGACTTATTCATCTATGTTCATTAGAAATATTGGTCTGTAATTTTCTTTCTTGGTGATGTCTTCGTCAGCTTTTGGTATCAGTGTGATGTTAGCCTCCTGAAGTGTTTAGGAGTGTTCCTTCTTCTTCAATATTCTGGAGGATTTTGAGTCAAATAGGCTGATTCTTCTATGAGGGTTTGGAGAAACTCATTGGAAAAGCCATCTGGTCTTGGGCTTTTACTTTTAGGGAGACTTTTGATTATCTCTTCCATTTCTTTGCTTGTGATTGTTCTGTGGGGCCTATTCAAGAACTTGGCATATGTTATCTTATTTAAGATAAGCCTATGATGTGGATTTTATTATCCCCACTTTATAGATGAGAAAACCAAAGCTAAGAAATCTGCCTAAGTTTTTTTTGGAATGTAAGTGTCATAGCCAATGTTCAAATTTATCTTTTATGCCCAAATCCTGTGTGCTTAATATTCTATCCTGTTATTGTAACTGATGTTATTTTGTTTGGAAAGATAACACTATGCAAAATTTTTGAATTTTACTTTCATCATACTGAGTTTTCTCTTTTTAGTTACCTTATTCTTCTTGATAATTCCAATTTTTAACTCTTGTAAATTAAGGAATCACGAGTCAAGTTTACATTATGAATGCTTATATATTCTGCTATATTCATTTTAAAGTTTGATTGTTTTGGAAATATCCAATATATTGTACTTTCCTGAGTTTCTTTTGAAATAAGTGGTTAACATGATAAATTATGCTCTTTTCTTGACCAGAAGAAAAAATCAAAACAAAAAAATAAGGAGAGGTAAAGGAAACTAGAACTCTGGTGGTGGGTGTGGTATCAAATGCAGAGACTGAGATATAAATTCACTATCCTAGAAAGCAGATAGTGATGTGAAATAATAAAACAAATATCTATACTATATAATATAGAAACATACACAGTGATAATATAGACAATCCATATATACACATGCTGTGCAATTTGACCTGTTTTGAAATGTATGTAAATTTTAAGAAAGCATACAAATAATAATTTTGAAAAAATTAAAATGAAATAAATAGTTTGAGTGAGAGCCTTAAACAGAAACTACAGCTAGAAAGAAAACAGACAGACTCTGTTCTCACATCGCCGTGATAGTTTTCCCAGCAGCGCCTAAACCAGAAGGGGCACAAGATTCCACCACAAGGGGTGCAGGACCCCACCAAAAGGACAGAATCAGCCACCTTAGGATGCACAGCAGGAGAACTTACCCATTAGCCATTAGACCTTCCAGAAACCACTTCCCTTCTTCCAATAGTTTGAGGGTGGTGAGAGGATTAAATGAGATAATGTGGTGTCTGTGTGACAGCAGCAGGACGACTTTAGATGTTAAGTGGACACACATACTTGATTTAAATGTGTATCAGGAGAAAACAAGGCCAGCAGACCAAGCCTGAGCTAGGATGTGGTCCAAGAAGTTGCTGGAGATTTTGTAAAATAAAGGGAAGCCCACATATTTATTCTCCTTGGGTAATAACATAACAGTAATCAAAACCCTGTGAACCTGTTTCAGAACTGCACTCCCGCCATATTGCCTTCTCGGTGGTTTCTCATTCAGTGATTGTGTCCAGTTGGAGACACGCTGGAGCAGGTGCATCACCTCCTGTAACCCAGCCAGATCCTGTTATGGTCCTGAGTTTGCTCAGCTGAGCGCCTGAAGCATCTTCTGAATCTGTCCACATGCTCTCCACAGCCAGTGGTCCAACCCTCCCTCCACACACTCATGTGCTCAGCAGCTGCACCTGGGCCCAGGGCCTCTTTGAGAGTCCGAAGAAGAGACTGGTGGTCCCTGATCACCATGCACTGTTGGCCCCTGTGAAGCACTCCATGGTGGATATGCCTGGACCACATCACCCACTGAGATGTCTTTAAAGGAAAGATGTCACATTAATGATTGCACCTTTGCACACAGAGCTGGTCTTAGTAGGCGATATTGGTGGTCCTCCCACCTTCTTTCAACCCCCTTGCAGGTCATTTGCAGATGAGTCCCATGACACACCAGCAACTTCCACACAGAGTTCTTGCCCTGCCTGGAATAGACCAGAAGACCAGAAGTGCCTGGTGCTCACTTCCGTCTGTCAAGGAGTCTGGACTTGGTGGTCAGTAGCCCCAGCCTCCTCATGGGGTTGATGCTAAGGTATCTTCTGAGTAGACATCACTCAGATGATCCCCTGGGAACTAAGTCCAGATTTATTACTGAGCATCCCCCCAAGATGTGCCTCCCAACACCCATTCGCAGAGATGTATGCACCCCATGTTTACTGCAGCCCTCTTCACAATAGCTGAAAACTGGCAACTACCTAAATGCCCAACATCAGATGAATGGATAAAGAAGATGTGGTGCATATACACAACGGAATACCACACAGCCTTGAGAAGAGATAAACTCCTACCATTTGAATTAACATGGATGAATCTAGAGGGGATGATGCTAAGTGAAACAAGTCAAAAGAGAGATACCAGATGACCTCACTCAGAGGTGGAATGTGAATGGGCAAAACAAAGGAATAGATGAAACAAAATCAATCCTTGAACACTTGCATCAGAACTGAGGTTACCAATAGAGAACGGGAGGTGACAGGGACAAGTGGTGACAGAGCCCACTGGACAAGGGTGAAAAACCCTTAGTGATTTGGTGGAGGGCAGGATGTGTTGACATATATCTAGGGAATGGGGAACATATGCATAGGAAGTTATTTTAATGTGTAGAATAATTATTACAATAGAAACAAATTTTTAAAAAGATGTACCTCCTTCCTCTCTGCTCACTGAGCTACAAGGAGCACCTCCCACGAGCATTGCTTAAAGTCTACTTTTGGGGAAACCCCCAGTGATTCATGGACAAAAGGGTAGAGGTGATGGGAGAAGAGCTGATGTTTGTCAACCCTGAAATTTTGCATCTAAAGCTCTCAGTGCTCATCCAACGTTAGTACTCAGCAAACGCTCTTAGTCAGTGTTCATCTTCATTCACGTCATTGCTCCTTTATTCAATGTCACTGTTGCTTTTTTTAAAATTGTGGTATAGTATACATATAATATATATCACATTTACCATTTTAAGTGTCCAGCTCTATGGCATTAAACACATTCAATTCACACTGCTGTGTAACCATCACCTTCCTCATCTCCAGATCTTTTTCATCTCTCCCAACTAAAATTGTTCCATTAAAGACAAACAACTCCCTGTCCCTTTGTCCCGCAGCCCCTCATCCACAATCCTTGTTTCTCCCTCTATGTATTTGACTCCTCTAGGGACCTCACATAAATGGAAACATATAATATGTGTGCCGTGCCCTCAAGGTTCATCCATGTTGTATAGTATGTGTGGTTGGTTTTGTCTTGTTTTGGGTTGTATACTATTCCACTATGTGGCTGGATCCTGTCTGATTTATTCATGATATATGGGTCGCTCCCAGCTTTTGGATATTGTGACTAGTACTGCTGCAATGATGGGTGTGTAAATGTTACTTTTAACTCATTCATTCAAAGTCTCATAACTTCCATATGCCAGTGCTCAAACCTGGATATTTTAGGAATCATTTCCACGTAATTTGGGAAGATAGAGGAATTTCTAAGCAAAATAATCTCCCTAAATCAAAGAAGGCAGCTTGCTGGACACCCAAGATGTCAGTCCTTCCTAAAAAGAACGGTTCTCAGTGAAGATGACCAGTCAGCTCACCCCCGAGGAACACTTGGCCACATATGGATATATTTTTTATGTATGTATCAAGATAACTTTGATTTTTATAATAATATAAGCTCATATATGTAGGTTCATTATTCATCAAATATATGACAATACCCCTGCCTATCACCAAGTTATCAAAAGTCCTCCCCACTGTCCTTTGGACCCACTACTTCTGCCCCTGCCCGCTTCCACCAATCCCACTGGTAACCTCAGTTCTATCGTCAGTCTCCAAGGGTTGGGGTTTTTTTGGTCTGTTCCTTTGCTTTGTTTCTTTATAGTCCACACATGAGTGAAATCATCCGATATTTGTCTCAATTAGCATCATCCCCTCTAGCTTCCATCCATGTCATCACAAATGACAGTATTTCATCTTTTTAGGGTTGTGTAATTCCATTGTGTATTCCACTGTGTAACTAGATCACATCTTCTTTATCCATTAATCTGACAATGGACACAGGTTGTTTCCAATTCTTGGCTATTGTAAATAATGCTTCAATAAGCATAGGGGTGCAAATATCTCTGAGAATTAGTGTTTTCATAGGTTTTTTAATATCCAGAAGTGGTATGACAGGATCAGATGGGGTTTCCATTCTCAATTTTGTGAGGAATCTCCATACTGCTTGGAAACATCTTTGGTTGCATGATGGGGTGTGCAGCTAATCTATTGGGTAGAAGTAGGGATTCTGCTCAGTACCCTGCACTGCACAGAACAGCTTCCTACTCTAAAGAATAATCTGGCCTCAAATGTCTGCCTCACCAAGGTCGGGGAGTCACCTTAAGGATGGGGTGCTCTACCTCTTCACCCCATACCAGGTCAAAAGGCAGCAGCCACGGTGATACCTCAGTAGGCTAACTCTAGGACCCCAGGGGAGACAGCTGGGTGGCGGCTGGCACCAAGGGGAGAGTAACTAGGTTTCTGTAACCTGATGTGGAGGGTCTGAGACTCTTGTGAGCTACCAACGTGACCAGCTACACTTTCGCAGGTGCTGGGAGAAGACAAGAGACTCTGGATCAAAGACAAAGACTTGAATCCTCACGACACGGAAGGCACGTGAACTCCACGTCTGTTGAGATGATGCAGGTAGGTCTATGGATGCAGGTTCTGAATACGAGCTGGGTTTGCAACACAGCCGAGGAGCTGTGGAATTTAGCAATCCGATCTCTTCCAGGGGACAGCAGGGAAAACAGCCTGACCTTTATCTCACAGAAAGGCAGCATCTTCATTAGATGCACAGCAGACTAATCTGCCCTTTGCTCCACAAGAAGCAACTCTGTGTCTCCCAAGGCTGGTTGTGATACAAACATCCTTGAAATTTATCCGGGGGAATGGGGTCACCTTGGTGGCCTAATAATTTCACCGGATGCAGTCCACACACAACCTGAGAACCCAGGTTCGCATCCCTCACCAGGGGACAACCAAGATGATGAACAAATAAATAAAAATAAAGTTTCTTCCTCTCCTCTCTTCCTGCTTGCCTGCCCCGGCTCACCTTCATTCCCTCCTGTAACTTTTTCTTTAAAAAAAAAAAAATTAGGTGCACCCTAGTGGTTTAGTGGATTAATTCACTATGGTGCAGTCCACATAAATCCCAAGATTCCCCAGTTCAAGACCTGGGGCAGTGATACAACCAAGATGAACAACTAAATAAAATAAAGTGTTTCTTCCTCCTCTCTCTTCCTGCCTGCCTATGCTCGACTTCGTGCCCATCTGCACCTTTCCGTTAAAAATTTTTCAAGTGTTTTTTTAAGGAAAGATATCTGGAACAAAAACTGTCCCCACCCTGCTTGTGAGAAGTGAAGAAATGCCAGAGAATCCCTTCCCAAGAGCACCGAAGGGCAGTGGCTACCATCTGGAAGGGTGAGTTGGGTCAGAGGCAACTATAGGAGGCTGGTCACAGTGTAGTGTAGTGGCTCAGGATGTCAGACAGCCTGGTCCAAATCCTACTCTTGCCACTTTTGAGCTGTGTGACCTTCAGCAAGTTACTTGAATTCACTGTGCCCCTCTTTCTCCTGCTTTAAAAAAGAAGAGCAACAGCCCCTCCCTCCTAGGGTTATTTGTGAAAATTGACATCTGGGCTTGAAAGCACACAGAAAGTGCTTGACATCACTCACCGTTGGGGAAATGCAGGTCAAAACCACAAAGAGAAGTTACTCACACCTGTGGGAATAGCCTCTGTGGAAAAGACAAGCTAGAACAAGGATTGATGAGGATGTGGAGAAAGTAACACACATACACTGTGGGTGGGATCATGCATTTGATGCAGTAACTTTGGAAACAGTATGGAGGGTACTCAAAAAACTAAAACTAGAACTCCTTGATCATCCAGCCATTCTACTTCTGAGTATTTACCCAAAGAACACAAAAATACTAATTTGAAAAGATACATGCTTCTCTGTGTTCCTTGCAGCACTATTTACAACTGCCAAGAAATGGAAATGACCTAAATGTCCATCAGGGGGCTAATGGATAAAGAAAACTTGGAGCAGGACACAGGACTGTGGTTATGGGGAGGAAGGAGGAAAGAAGGAAAAAGATGGTGATAACGGACACTGGAACTCTGGTGGTAAGTGGGGTGTGAAATATAGACTAAGATGCAATTTCAATATCTAAAATGAATCTAGCATGTGAAAAAAAGAAATAATAATTATTACTCTTAAAAAAGGAAAGAAGGAAAACTTGGCATGTATATGCAATGGAATACTACTCAGCCATGAAAAAGAATGAAATCTTGCCATTTGGGACAACACAGAGGGACCCTAAGTACTGGGGATTAGGCTGAGTAAGACAAGCCAGACAGAAAGCCAGACACCCTATGGTCTTACTTATATACCTGGAATCTAAAAATAAAAAACTAACTAAATGAGGATCATAGAGACAGAGAACAGAATGTTGGTTACCAGATGGCCAGAGAATCGGAGGGCGGTGAAATGGTGAAGGGGACATACCAACATCCAGTTACGTAATAAATAAGGCAAGGAGTTTGGGGGTTTTCTTTAAGGGAAGGCACAGGTAGGAATGAAGGTGAACAGGCAGGCAGGCAGAGAGAGAGAAGAGAAAGAAGCACTTTATTTGTTGTTCATCTTGGTTGATTCCCCCAGCCCCAGCCCAGGATGCAAATCCAGATCTTTGAGATACATGTGGACAACCCTCCTTTGGAGGCGGCTGGCCTAACCATTACTCCACCAGGATGTGCCAAGACAAGATTTGCTGTGCAGCACAGGGACTATCATCACTGATACAATATTGCCAGCTGAAAAGTTACTAAGACCAGATGATAAACAGACTTACCACGATGATCCTTTCAGAACATACACAGGTGTCAAATCAGGTTGTATACCTGAAACTGAAATAATGTGTGTTAGTGATACTTCAATTGATTTAAATAAGTTAATATAAAAACAAATATGAGCATATGTATGCAAGGTACTTAGATCAACTTGGGCAGCTAGGAAGCCACGTCGGCGTTAACTATAATTATTATTAATTATCATGACGAGGCAGCAAAACCTCTGGTCCTGCCTGTTTGTCAGCATTGGTCACTGCCTAACCCACACAGTTCCCTCTGAGTCTGAGTCTGAAGGATATGGAGCCTTGGCCACCTCCCACCCTCACCTTGCCCACCACCACCCGTTGATGCTCAGTAAAGACAGGCAAGAACACTGGAGAGATGGTGGGTTCAGGTCCCAGGGAATCAGGCCAACTTAGGTTCAAATCCCAGCTTTGCCATGTGCCAGCTGTGTGACTGCGGGTGCACCACGCACACACTGGGTCACCCTTAGTCAGTGCCTTTCTTTTTTTTTTTTTTTTTAAAGGAAAGGTGTAGGCAGGACTGAAGACAAGCAGAGACAGGCAGGAAGACAGAGGAGGAAGAAGCACTTTACTTAGTTGTTCCCCGGCCCTGGGATGCAAACTGGGGTCCCCAGGCTGCACGTGGACTGCTCTTCGGGCACCAGCTCAACCCCTGAGCCACCAGGAGGTACCTGGATTGTACATATTTACAGTGCACAGCAGATGGTCTGACACAGGCTGAATCACACACTCTTCACCTCTCAAAGTCACCATGTGTGAGGGGTCGGGGGTGAGAACATTTGAGATCTACTCACGACTTCCAAGTGTACAAGAGTGTTACCTGCAGTCACCGTGCTGGACATTAGGTCCCAGCAGGTATTTTCACAAATCACTGTTTATACCCTTTGCCCAACCTCTGCTGTCTTCCCTAACCCTGGCCCTTGGCTACCATCTTATGATTTTGATTTTTCAGAGTCCACAAAGAAGTAAGATGCAACAGTATTTGTCTCTCTCGCTTCTTTTCCATGGAGCATAATGCTTTTCAGTTTCATCCATGTTGTCACAAATAGCAAGATTTCCTTTAAAAAAGAAAGACAGAAAGTTTCAGGTAGGAACAAAGGTGAGCAGAGGCAGGCAGGAAGAGAGGAGGAAGAAGCACCGTATTTGTTTTATTTAGTTGTTCATCTTGGTTGTTCCTACCAGCTCCAGGATGCAAACCCGGGTCTGTGGGATGCATGTGGACTGGACTGCGCCCGACCGTCAGTGTCATTTTGATAATCATCGTCATGTTATTTTTCAGGGCACAGGACTCCATGGAGAGCAAGAACACCTTGGCTCTTTCCCCACAGACCTTGATAAATTCCCTCCAGCCCCTAATCTCTCAGCATGCCTCAGTCTCCAGGAGACACATGGGTGGCCACGACACCCCTATGCTGCCTTCTGAATGTCTCACCCCCACAATCTCATCAGCCACTCCACCCACCCTGCCTGGTCTCTGCTCTCAAGTGCACACCTCTCCTCTCATCACCCCCACTTGTGGTCTCTACTTCATCACCACCACCCCAAATATGAGTCATCCATCAGATCGCAAATCCACTGTCACCTCCTCTGGGAAGCTTTCCCTGACTGCCACCCAGGACTAATCAGGTCTCCATGTTACATATTTCATTACTGTTTTAGCTGTTCCCTGTGGTGCCTGCCCAGGTTCCCTCAGTCCCCACGGTCCCCATCCCTGACACACCCCCTCCTCCACCTCCTCTTTCTTCCAGCACAGGAAAGGCGCTTTCTCCAGCTGTTGAAGCTGCATGGCCCACACAAGGGCAAGCCAACAAAATCCTCACACCCCCAGGCACACTTCAATCATAGGATGGGGTTGCGGAAACAGTCCCCCAGCTGGCAGACTGCCCTCACCCCTCTGGGAGGGCTGCTCTCTGCCGCCCCTAGAGACCCCCATTGGGACTGTGTTCCAGGGCCTTCCTGGACTGTCCCTTCCTGCAGACCTCCCCACCCCAATCAATGTCCTCCAGTTCTTATCTCAGGGTCTGCTTCTGGGGAGCCAAACCTAACAGGGCATTCTTTCCTGCTGTGATAAACTCTGTAATTGTATATAGGCACCAGTGTTCTCTTCCCACCCTCATGTACCCAAAATTCCCACAGTGCCTGGCAGGTAACTGATGGTCCACCAGTGACTCTGAGTCTCACAACTGTGAAGAGGCCAGATGGCCACAGAGCTCTGCCTTTTCCCTGTCCTCAAAAGCCCCCTTGGAGAGCTCGGCGCTGGAGGGCAGCTCAAGCCTTCTGAAATGAAAAATGGCAGTTTCCACCTGCCTTGCCCACCACCCTCCACGCTAGCAGCCTGGACAGCTGGGCCAGAGGTCCCAGGAGCCAGGAACCCCAAGTGACCCTTCCAGCAGTGGTCAGGATTCTTGGGGTGTCCCTGGGGCAGAGACACAAAGAGGTTATCACTCTGGACTCAAGGCTGCAGGGCCGAGGGCACAGGCTCAGTTCCAGTGCCGCTCCTAGCCCCTCCCTGCTCCCCAGCATCCGATCCTGCCTTGGGACTCCCTGAGCAAGAGGCCCTTCCAGGGACAAGGGTCTGCCCTACAAGGCCACAGAGCAAGACTGCATCTCCTCAGGGAGGGATTCCTTTCCAGAATCAGTGGTGTCAGGCCCAGAATTAGCTATAACACCTGCAGTCAGACTGGGCCCAGGGGCTCCCTGGGGGGCATGGTGAGGCGGGAGGGTGGGGGGGGTGCAGGCTGCTGACCTGGGGTGACTCGGCCTAAAACAATCAGAGGGCAGGAAGCGGGGTGGAGGGGGCATCAAGGCCTGGGGGGATGCTGAGGATTCTGTCCCCTCCATTTCAGAGTCCTCTGGACAGTCTCCAGCTCTGTCCCTCTGAATGTCAGTTTCTTCCTCTAGAAAATGAGAATAAGAGCAGTTCTCTGAGCTTAAGGTTAATGGAGGGCTGAAGTGAGGGGTCACAAGGTCTCAGCGAGCACCCAGGATGAGACTCGTAAATGGTCCTTCATTGTCTTGTATTCATTATTCATAATTCTTCTAAATGCAGTTATGAGGGTCTGATTCCTCATGTGAACAGACTGGACCTGAAGCCAGGACACGAGGAGGGGAAAGAGAAGAAAGTTGGAAGGGGACTGGGATGCACCCCACTTTGAATGGGGGAAAAGTCGGTGCCCTTAGAGAGTGAGAGAGGTTCCAGAATGTTCTGTTCACTAATGTTTGAGTCCCCATGCCAATGGGGGTGAAGTCCTCACCATGACAGAGAGAAAGGACAGAGAGGGGCAGAGGAAAGTGGAAATTCTGTAATTCGCCCTGATCCCCATGCTCCCCAGGGATGTGGGCCACGGCCCTGTGTCTCCTCTGCCCACTGTCTCTGTGTTCTTGGACAGAAAACACAGTCTCACCCCAACTGGAGGCCTTGATACTTATGCAGTCCTGGAGCACTTCCCTCCAGGTCCCACCTGAGCTAGATTTGGAAGGATGAATAGAAGTTTCCTAGTTAGAGGAGTGTGTGTGAGAGAGAGAAAGAGAGACAGAGATACAGAGACAGAGATAAACAGAGAAATGGACAGAGACAAAGAGATGGGGAGATTCAGAGACAAAAAACAGAGATAGAAATAGACGCCAGAAGAGAGAGACCGAGAAGAAAGGTGACCAGACAGAGACCCACCAGAAAAAAGGTGGCAACCAGAGGTGAAATGGGAGGTACCCCCACACCTCGAGGCGGAGGCTGGAGCCTCCCCACTGCACCCCGACTCTAGCCCCCCACTAAGTTGCCTTCAACCCTCCAGGCCACAGACACCACAGGTTCCAGACTCGTCTCCAGGCCAGCATGGTGCCCGCCTGCCCACAGGGACCTGTGTCACCAGATTAAAAAGGGAAACAGGTTGTACCTTATTTTCCTTTGAGAAAACCCTAGGCCCAAATAAGGCGAGGCTGCAGCCAAGCCAGGGCTCCGCGCGGGCTTGTGGCAGCTGGCCCGGTACTTGGGCCTCCTCCAAGGTTCCCCACGAGGGCGGGCAACCGGGCACCTATAAGGGCCACTCCTCGGTCAGGCGGCTCACTGCCGGCTGCCTCCCTGCTCCCTGCTCACCCACCTGTCCGCCATCACCTGCCACCATGGAGGCCATCAAGAAGAAGATGCAGATGCTGAAGCTGGACAAGGAGAACGCCATCGACCGCGCTGAGCAGGCCGAGTCAGACAAGAAGGCGGCCGAGGAGAAGTGCAAGCAGGTGAGCCCGGGCAGGCCCTGCCAGCTCTGACCCACAGCTGCCATCAGTTGGTCTGCGGGGTGGGGAAGGCTGGGCATCCGGGGTGTTCTGCTGGAGGAGACCTTCCCTGAGGGGTCCCTGGACTGGGGGGTGTATGTGCTGAGGGTGAGTGTGTGTGTGTGTGTGTGTGCGTGTGTGTGTGTGTGGTGGCTGTGTGGAACTGTGTGTGTGTACGGGTGTCCCCTATGCATATCAGGGTGCCCCAGGTGTGACTGAACCTGAGTCCACATCCGTGACTGGCAGGGAGGGTGGTCAGGCATGGGGGTGGGGGAGGGGACAGTGGGGGAAGGTCTGGACACCAAAGTGGGTAGAGAGCTGAGGGTGAGCCCAAAACTCGGTGTCTGCACACCTGAAGGGCCCTGCCACCCCTGCTGTGAGCCTGGCCAGGGAAGGCCAGGGTTCCTGAGATCCAAGAAGTTCCCCACAATACGCGTGCATCGGGGAGCTCACGGTGGACAGTGGGCCAAGTCTGGGCTGGGCAGCCCCAGGCCGTGGCTCAGGCAGCAAAGTCCTAGTGGGCATTGGAAGGAGACAGTGACACTGTATCCCAGTCCTGCCAGCCCAGGCGCCAGGCCAGCGTGGTAGGTAAAACTCAGGGGCCGAGTTCAGACTGACCACTGGACCAGTCACAGAGCAGAGGCCACTCTGGTGCAAACGCCTACCCTCTCTGTGTCCTGGTGGAAGGTGGAAAAGTGACAGTAGCTGCCTTGGGAGCATCAGAGGTGACAGCGCAGAAGGCAGGTGGAGCCCTTGGCCAAGTGCCAGGATCCGAGTCAGCGCTAAGTGGAGATTATTTCCTGCCCCTCCCTCCTTCCTGTGGGCCTCCCCACCCACCAGGGTCCTGAGGTGGCTTTCAGCCCCTATGACACAACATGCAGACTGACCCCTCCCCACACTCCTATCACAATCCCCCCTCCTACCTCCCCTACCCACTTCACTAACACTTTCACCATGTGGGAGGGTGGGGGCCTTAGCTTACGATTCAGAGAAAAGCAAGAACTTTTGGTTCTAAGTTTTACTAAAGTGTGAGTGACTGATACGGCCTGATCATGCCAGGCGGACAGATGGTTCCTCAAAGCCCCCAGTCAAGGGGGCGTGATGAGGGAGGGTAGGTTCTCTAACCCCCATTTAGATTCTCATCTTGTCCTTTTTTTTTTTCCCCACAAAACCACCTGCTGGGGTAGACGTACTCCATTCTAGGTTGCATCCTTTTCTAGCTTTTGTGACTCTGGGGATCCTCAGTGTTCTCATCTTCAAATAGGGGCAAACATTGCTTTCTCATAGCCCAGCAGGGAAACCGAGACCTCAGAGACCCCAGTCCTGTCTGGGAGCAAAAGAGGGATGTAGCAAGAGACTCAACCTACACTTCAGGAGGCCAGGGAGCACAAGTTTCGGGGACTTACAGCAAAGCCCCCACTTGGGGCCCTGTCCTGTCCAATGTGGGAACCGGAGTCTGCCTGCTTCCTGCCTCTTCCCGTCCAGGGCAGGGACATCCGCCACAACTGACCTTTGACCCCACATCCTGCCTCAGCCCTCCCCAACTATCCCTTTTACAGGGACAAAGGTGTGCTGTGTCTGTCCTGTTGGTGGCTGGACAGGCAGGGAAACTGGGAAACTGAGGCCCAAAGAGGAAATAAATGGCCAGAGGCCTTCCAGAGCCAGGTCAGGTCTCACTCCCAGCCAGGGGCCAGCAGATGCTTGTGCTTAGAATTTGGAATTCAGACAAAGGGAAAGGAATCCAATTTGTGGTCAGCTTGTTTGGGGGGCCCAGCTTCTGCCGTGGAAGGGCTAGGCTGTGTTCATAAACTCACTCTACAAACTCCCCGGGGCTCCATGGTGACCGTCCAGTCCAGTCCCCTGCTGGGGAATGCTGGGTCCCCAAGTAACCTCAGCTTCAGTTTGGGGACAGTGCCGAACATGGAGGGATGCCCCAGCATCAGGCTGGGTCAGAGCGGGTCATGACTGAAGGGCCACGGTGGGTGTGAAGGGTTCTGTCCAGGGCTATAAGGCAGGCCCCCTGGGGGGAGGGGACATCGGCACTGAGTATAGAGTCAGTTAAGGTAACACAGCATTAACAGTCAAGGGGACCAACTTCAGGGTCGGATAGACAAGGATTCAACACACCGTATGACCTGGGCAAGTCCTTTTCTCATTTAGGGACTGTTTACCTTCTCATGACATGGGCTTTGGTGAGAGGGTATTCGTAATGTGCCTGGTACATTCTAAATGCCTTATAGTCCCCTGCCCACCTTAGCCCCGTCCTCAGCCTGTGGTCCGAATTCAAACCACCTTTGCCTTTGGGAGGAGGGGGCCCCAATGATGCAAAACCCAGTCTCGCTTTTCATGGTCAGAGAATGCTAGGCCTGATACCCCGTGAGCACCTAGAAGACACAGGACCCCAGAGATCTAGGAGGTCAGGCTCACCTGTCTCTAAGCTGGCTGGTCTTCTCTGTCAAGGCTTAATTTATTTTTTTTTTTTTCGGGGGGGAGGGTCGTTTTTAAAGGAATGAAGGCAAACAGAGGCAGGAAGGAAGAGAGAAGAGGAAAAAGCACTTTTATTTTAGTTATTCATCTTGATTGCTTCCCCGCCCTCGGGATGTGAACCCAGGTTCCTGGGATGTATGTGAACTACAGCCGGTAGACTTAACCACTAAGAATTTCTAAAGCAGCTTCCAGGACGCAGAAACAACCAGGTCAAGTCATTCTGCAGATGAAGAAACAGGCAGGAAAAGGGGACGAGGGCATAATACTGGGACTTGGAGTCAGGCTTAGGACCCACAGATCTGAGCAGATGGCTGCCCAGGGTAAGACCAGCCCCTCCTCCTCCCCACTGTCCCTGGGGCCCTCAGACCACAACCACCATGACACCCCTGATCTTTGGCCCCTCTGGAGACTCCTGCCAGCCCCCAGCTTCTGCTGCTCCTTCCTTCCTCTAGGCCCCTCCCCCTATCACCAGCTGGACATAGGACACTCCCCGCCCCCCATGAGAAGCTTCTGACTTGGGACAGGAGCCCTTCTGAGAATGTGCATGTGCTCACACAGCCCCTGGCACTTTGTGCGTCATCCCAGGGGTGAGCATAGCACCTAGATCAGATTCAGCTGTATCTGATGTTGATAACAGCTCTGATAGCATGCCCTCCTGGGAAAGCAGAGGAGACCCAGGTCAGGGCAGGATGCAGGAAACCCCGCTTGGCATGAAGGGAATGGGGGCAGGCAGAACCAGCAGCTTATGTCCAAAAGCAGTGGGTTCAAACCCTGCACTGTGTGACCTGGGTGAAGTCACTCCAGCTCTCTGGGCCTCCTGCTGTGAGGAGGCAGTAGGATAATGAAGCCAGGCCCAGTGGGGGCCGGGGAGCAGATAGGACTAGGGTTTAAAGCATCAGAGACCTAAGTCAGATCATGGACATGACCACAACCGCCCAGCCCAGAGGCAAGTGCAGGGGGTTCTGAGTTGCCCCTTGAGGGGTGTGGTGGGTGTGACCTGAGCTTCTCAGACTGGAAGTTCAGGGAGGGAGGCAGGACTCAGGATAAACAACGAAGTCTAAAAATCACGGGAATGTGAATTTTTCTATTCTTGAACACGACCAGTTGCACAAGAATGTAAAGATTTACCCTGAGCCTTCAAAGAAAGTGGTCTTTGAGCGGGCAGCTCTTCTAGCCAGGCCCTCAAAGTCCAGGAAGGGGACCCATAGTCCTTCAGAGGACTTTGTGAGAAAATCTGAGAACCACTTTCTTAGGCAATGGGGAGCCATGCCAGGTTCTAGGCAGGAGGAGGGCAGACATATATTTAATGTCTCCAGCTACAGTGGGGTTGTGGGGTGGGGGGGGGTGGACAGAACTAGAGGGTATAGACTGGGGACAGAGGGATAGCAAAATTTAGTCTTTGTGGGAAACGTATAGGAACTTTAGTTTCCCAAAGGCTGTTTGGATTCCAAGGGTATTGGGGACCTCCGCCCCCCACAGAAAGAAAGATGTAAGAACAGCAGACCCTAGGTGGAGAGGAGTGAAATGCACATTAAGAGGTATCCTATCTGGAGCGGTGCAGGGTGTTATTATCCCTGTCTTACAGACCAGAAAACTTGAGGCCAAGAGAAAGAGGTTTTCTGAGCACTGTGGGTGAGAAGGGACCCGCAGACTGACACGCACTCCTATCCGTCCCCAGGTGGAGGAAGAACTAACGCACCTCCAAAAGAAGCTAAAGGGGACAGAGGACGAGCTGGATAAATACTCGGAAAACCTGAAGGATGCGCAGGAGAAGCTGGAGCTGACAGAGAAGAAGGCCTCCGACGTACGTGCGCTGTGCGCTCCGCCGGGATGGGGGTTTGGGGAGCACAGGCAGGGCAGGGCCGGGCGGGAACCCAGGGGCGGGCCGGCGGGCAGCGCCCCAGGACGGCCAGGAGGAGGAAAAGGAGGAGGCGGCGCCTCCCGGCGCTTTCTCCAAATAAGTCCTGAAAAGGGGCACTTTCCAGCAGCTGCGGCCAGCGGTGCCGACGTCAGGCCCTCCCCCAGCGGTGCTGACGTCCGCGGCCCGGTCGGGTGACCTCATCACCCCGACGGCAGCCGGGTCGGGGGCGGGGAGAGGCGGGGGCGGCCCCGGCGCAGGCAAAGGCTCGGGGCCGGGGCGCGGTTGCTGCAGCTCTCGCCAGAGCCGACCGGATAGCCGGCCGCCGCCCGCCGCCCGCCGCTCGTCGCCCGCCGCGTGCGCCTCCGCGCTATGGCCGGCCTCAATTCCCTGGAGGCGGTGAAGCGCAAGATCCAGGCCCTGCAGCAGCAGGCGGACGAGGCGGAGGACCGCGCGCAGGGCCTGCAGCGGGAGCTGGACGGCGAGCGCGAGCGGCGCGAGAAAGTGAGAGCCGGCGCCCGGGCCCTGCGCGCGCTCCTTTCTCCCATTCTCCCCGCGCCGCCCGCCGCCCGCCGCCCGCCGCCCGCCGCCCGCCAGCCCGCGCTGACCCCCCATTAGCGCGCGCGGGGCTCCCCGCTCCCCGATCGTGGACCCCGGCGCCTGCTCCGGAGACCCCTTCCTCCGCCGCCATTCTCCTTCGCGGGCCGGGGACGCCGCCTCCGGGTCGGGCGGGGCGGCCCAGCGGGAAGTGGGGGGGGGTATGGGGCCGGGGCGCGCTCTCCTGGGGTGGGGGGTTGTGGAGGGCTCTGCGCCGCGCTCCCGCTCCGGGTTAGCGCGGGGGTCCGGGACCGACCGGGAGCGGGAAGTGATAGTGGAACAGGGGAGTTTCCATTGTCTGAGGCTGGACCGGGACACTGCGGCACTTTGTCGCCTCCTCCGCGCTTCCCGACTCCGGCTGAACTTTCCCAGCTGTTCCCAGGGGCGCGGTGGCGGCGGCGGCGGCGGCGACGTGTCTGCTCCGGGCGGAGGGATGGAGGAGGAGGGACGGAAGCACAGCCCCGAGCGACCGGCTTGTCTCTCCCCGTCTGGTCTCTGCAGGCACGGGGGCCGGCAGGGCCTGCCTTCCTCCTGAACCCCCTTGGAATGTTGGCACGGGGCCCTCGACCCACGAGCGCCTGGGGCGCCGCCACTGCTTGTCGCGGGGCCGAATGAGGAAGGTGCCTTACTGTCCTCCCTCCATCCCCTCTGTTGCTGGGGACCGGAGGGAGGGTGGCACCCCGGGGGCTGGGGAGCAATCTGGATTCCAATCCCACCTTCTGGCTTTGGGACTTAACCCCTAGGATCGTGTCTCCCAGTGTAGACTAACGCCGACCCCCTAGGGTGGCTGGGAAAGTCTCCAGAGTCAAACCCCCGGGCATGGCATATAGTGGGCATTTCAGTCCTGTGTTTTTCCTCCCTTCCCTCTATCCCCAGAAGAGCTTACAGTCTGGTCGGGGTAATGGGGACAAATAAGACTGCTGAGCGTTCCAGGTGGGGTTCAGTGTTCTCTTACCAGGGAGGAGGCTTCAAGGTTGAAATTGAGGGGCTTGTAGAAGAAACGGGTTTGCTGGGTAGAGAGACCTGGGTGTTCAGATTCGGAGGCAAGAAAATTGGGGAAGAGGATGGAAGCTTATGACTCCTGAGAGCTGGAGTATTGGGGCTCAGTGGAAACCCCGAAAGTAGAAAAGATGTCTTGCCAGAGGGAATTGCCTTGCCCATGGACAGATGTGAGGAAGGGCAATGAACTGAGTTGGACGGTTAGTCCTGAAAGGGTGACTGGCAATGAGCCTCAGAAACCTGCACCTCAAACAGTAGCCGGCTTGGCCTCATTTGCACATGTAACCAGCCTAGCCGTCCCTCTGATCTCATCCCAAGTCATCCCGCTGGAGGACAAAAAAAAAAAATCTGCTTAAAAATGGCCCGTGGCCACGAGCAGAGACTTGGGATGGGGACAGTTCAGTGGAGAAGAAAGATTTTTTTGGAAAGTTGTGGACTTCTTAAGAAAGTTGGATTTTCGGAGCCTGCCCCCCTCAGTCAAGATGAGGAAAAGCTGAAGGTTCTGGGCCAGGGAGCAGAGCCCAGAAAAGGCAGAGAAAGAAGAAAAAAGGTCTTTTTCAAGCTCTTGCAGAGAAAGCCAAGAGCAGGCGTGTGGCAGGCTTCTGGGTCTGCCTCCCGACAGCTGGTTTCGTTTAGATTTTTGAGTGATTAACAGACATCTTCCTGTTCCTTTGCCACATGGATCTAGCAACCTCTTTTACCTTATAAGGGAAATCCTTTGAGAGTGTAGAGGCTTTGATTGCAGGAAGGGGCGGGGCTCACAATGACTAGCAGTGACTAGCAGTTTTTCAAAAATACATATGTGTGTGCGTGTGTATAGATACAGGAATGCATTTCAGAACACTGAATAATTCCAGACAGTTGAAACTGTGCCCAAAGTGTAAAGGCAATTTATGAATCGAGCACTTCTGAAGGATCTTAAAGAAAATCAAATTCTTGACTTGCTAAAGTGGGTGTGGGGTTTCTTCAGAGGAATGATGAAAAGTTCTGGAATTATAGTGAGGTCTGTTTGCAAATATACCAGAAACCACGGAGGGGAAAATAGTAATTTTTGCTCCCGTTCCTGAAGGAGTTAAGAGTCATGCGATTTAAAAAGCATAAGAGGTACCCCATTGTGGGAAGGAGTGGGTGGCATGTCTTAAAATTTTTCCTCCATGGTTTTAAAGGATTCTCCAAATTGGTGTTTCTGAGGAAGTGTCCATTAGAAATACCTGTGGGTGCTTCCCTTCACCCGTTACTGTGTGACTCTTCTCTCTTTTCCTTGTTCTGGCCTCATTCTGTAACTCCACTTTTTGCTGTATAAACTTGCAGGGGCAGGGGACACCATGGTTTCCCCCAATTTGTATTGCCTTCCCCAATTCAGAGATTCTTTAGTTTGCCTTGATGTGAAGAAGCCATTAGGGCTTCCCCTTGTCCCCTCCAGAGAGGCCCCTCTCCATATTCTTTCCTAAGTGCATTGGGCCTCGGAACCCCTGCCGGGCTTGGGGTCGCAGCTTCAGGAAGGGAAGAGCCAGGTTGTTCTGTGAGTCGTTGTTCTGTGAGTCGGAGCAGAATTGCCTCACCTCCTGGGCACTTCAGTTTCCCCATCTGTAAAATGGGTGTGATCGCCAGGAGCAGATGGGAAATCATGGCGCTGAGAGCCACCCTGCCATCACAGTTTTGGAAGCAACTTCAATAACCGGGTGCAGGCAGAGGCTCAGAGCAGGGTGGGGCTCTGCATTTGACCTGCTTTTATGCACACCGATGAGTTAACCTTCCTTAGAGGGAAAACATCTGAAAAGCCAGTACCATCCTGACAGTTCACGCCTGTAGCCAAGTCATCTTTCCATGTAACTTTTGGTCCCACCATTTCTGGGCCACTTAGTAGAGGATGGCGCTTCAAAGGGGCTTCCGTACACTCGTCACGTAGCTTGCCATTCAGGTGTCTCAGTCTGTGCTTGGAGGAGCCCCACAGAGAGACCAGCCCAAGGTGTCTCTCTCCTCCTTGCTCCTATGGGCAGGTCATTGGAGAAATTCATGTTCCTCAGACAGGAGAGTGGGTTCATTACCGCTTGAATTCCCAAGGGGGCTCTGGCTGGGGAGAGAATGGGGGGCTCCTGCCCCTGGCTGGCATGTTCTTGCTTAACCCGGTTGCCCCTTGGATACCCCCGCCAGGCTGAAGGGGATGTGGCAGCTCTCAACCGCCGCATCCAGCTGGTGGAGGAGGAGCTGGACCGTGCTCAGGAGCGACTGGCCACAGCCCTGCAGAAGCTGGAAGAGGCTGAGAAGGCAGCAGATGAGAGTGAGAGGTGAGCTCGACTGGGGAGATGGGGACGGCTCCGCAGGTCCAGAGCTGCTGTGAGAGAGGCGGGGTCACACAGACACTGGCAGAGGCAGGATGACGGGGAAGTCCAGTGGACTGTAGGGAGAGCTTTGTTGCCATGGCAGTTTTGAAGGGAAGCTCCCAGCTGGCCGCAGCTGTCTCTGGCCATCCGTTTGCCGAGTGATGCCTCACAGATGCATCTCAGTGTTCTCGAAACATCCATTTCTGAAGGCTCAGAGCTGGTCACCTGCAGGATGACTGCTGGCAGAGCTGCTGGCTGGCTTAGAGCCACAGGACAACTGCACCTCTAGCCAGGTGGTCCTGGGGACACCTCTCCGGCATGCCTCAGCCTGAAGGCAGATTGTGTCATTTATGGTCTCCTGTTGCAGCCACTGCCATGTGATCAGGCCAGTAGTCGTTGCCACTCAAGTGTCCACCACCTGGTCACACCTTCTCCTTTGACTCACCGCCGTGCCCAGAGCAAAAGATCCGCACATTGCTCAGGGCCATACCCGGCGCCTGGCCTTGCAGCTGCCCGTGTTCCACTCCCAGGACCTCTCGCAGCAAACCCTGATGTGCTCAGGTAGAAAGCAGTGTGTGCTCAGGACTGGGGACTCTCCATCCAAGGCCTGGGCTGCCACTTCCTAGGTGTCCTTGGCTGGATTACCTCCATCTCCAGCCTCCAGAGGAGTCCCAGCCATGCTCACACACTGATCTTGCAGCCTCGGACGAGCACGGAGGGTGTGTGAGCCACTCCCTAAGGATGACAGTTGAGTGTCCAAGTGAAGAATTTAGCAGGCAGCAAGAAGTGTGCGTCCTTGCTCTGGAGAGACCCAACAGATCTCAAATCACACTGGGCTGGCCTCTTTGGAGGTGTCTCCCAGTTCCCTCCAGCCACAAGGTACTGGATCACCAGTCGGCTGAATTGTAGGAGGCATCCTGCCATTCCCCAGGACACCATCCTTTCCAGGCCCTCCTCACTCCTCACCCTTTCAGCACCTGCCTCTGATGATCTGCCCTCGGCAGCCCATCTGCTGGGGTTGAAGCCCTCAAGTGGCCCCCTGTCCCCTTGGCATGTCATTCCCATGCCCAGCACCGGTCCTCCCATTCCTCGGGGTGTTTTGTGCAACTCTATCGCTGAAGGCTACCCTTCCACTCATTTGCTCATGGACTTTTCCGGAAAGGACCTATGCATCCCCTCCGTCACAGGAGCTGCTCCTCAGCATCCCCAGGCCCAGGCCATCACAGTGACTGCTGTCCAAATGCACCTTGTCCCCAGGTGGCAAGAGGGTGTGGGGGCCCATGCTGCCCCTTATGAGCCCAGGACCCTGAACAAATCCCCTCAGTCTCTCGTGCTGCATTTCCTCCTCTGCAAAGTGGGGTGATGCGCCAGCCTCCCCAGGGATGCTTCTAGAACAGGGCCCGACTTTAGCTGTGGGTGACAGCCCTCCGGGTCCCTCCATGGTGTCTGGTTCCTTGTGGATGCCCCAGGCTGCCTGAGGAGGATCCAGGAGAGCACAGTCTGGGGGTGTGTGCCATGGCAGGTGCGTGCATCCTGGGTGTGCAGGGCTGGTGGTGACGGGTTTGTTCCTTGCAGAGGAATGAAGGTGATTGAAAACCGTGCCATGAAGGACGAAGAGAAGATGGAGATTCAGGAGCTACAGCTCAAAGAGGCCAAGCACATCGCAGAGGAGGCTGACCGCAAATACGAGGAGGTGCGTGGGGCGGCTAGTGGTGGGAAACGGATGACAGAAGCAGATCTGGGCCGGGGGCTCTGGGGCTGCATAAAGGAAACCTGATTCGGTCAGCTATCTTTGGGCATCCTCGTTTGTCTTTCCAGAAACGGGCTCTTAGCCTGTATCTCCTGTGATGCCAGAGAGGCCTGGGGGATTCTGTGACACGTGACTGACCTGCAGGGAAACTGGTCAAATCAGTCTTTGGCATCTAGGAGTTTGGGCTCAGTTTGCCAAAAACTGGGAATCGTGGCCCCATGGGTCTTTGCACCTCAAAGCTTAGTCCCTCATCTGCACCCCGACTGCCTCACGTCTGCAGCCTGAGGGAAAGTCTAGATTTTTCCTTGGGCCCATGGGAGTTGAAGGGCCAGCGGAAGGCCCCATGGTATAGGCGGCCTGGTCAGGGAGGGCACCCCGCTTGCTGTGACTGGTGGGGATCATCATCGGTTGGACCTTTGTCTCTGCAGGTAGCTCGTAAGCTGGTCATCCTGGAGGGTGAGCTGGAGAGGGCCGAGGAGCGCGCTGAGGTGTCCGAGCTGTGAGTGGCAGGGCGGGGATGACCGCTGTGGCGGCTCAGCTGCTGGGGCCGCAGGAGGGGTGGGTTTTTCTGGGAATTGACTTGACCTGCTCAGGTGGATGGGTGTCTGAGAGTCTTTACTCACTCAGCATCACACAGAAAGCGATTGGGTGGCACCACCCTGGTGGGGTAGCAGTAGAGTCAGCAGTTTGCCACTCTGGTGCTGCACTTACATCCCAAGGACTTGGATTTGAGATCTGGGGCTGGGAGGAAGACAACCAAGATGAACAACTAAATAAGAAAATAAATGCTTCTTCCTCTTCTTCCTGCCTGCCTGCTACTCACACTCACTCCTGCCTGCACCTTTCCTTTAAAAAATAATTTAAAAGAGCAGTCAGTTATCTCACCCACATAATTGATTTATCAGGCAGCAATAACAAAAAGGCAGTTCAGAAAGTGCATCCTCCTGCAGAGACAGCACGCGCCCCTCAGGTAGCCTTCACGCTGGCTGTTGGGTAGAGCACACCCCCTTCCTTCCACTGTGGACAAAGCACAGGGGGTCCTGGAGTCGCGGCCTGCACAGATGACCTCATTTCACGGGGCTTTCTGGGTATGCGTTTTCACACCTCCGTGGCTGGCAAAGGCATGGCAGCTGTTTGGTTTTTTGCCCATGTGCTGTCTCTTCCTGGAGGAACTGGGAAACAACGGAGAGATTCTCAGGAGGCAATGCCTTCCGCAAGCAGGGGCTACCCCTCCATCAGTGTTTAAATGCTTGGCTCCTGAGATCATTGTTTGGTCTGGCACATTCCTGGGGTGGGGGATGGTGGGAAAAGATCCTGAAAACTCAAAAAAAAATCCAAAAAGCTTCTCTGCTGGGTCTCCGGGAGGATACAAGACCCCTTCCACAGAGACCCTGCAGGGCCCAGAGGGATCTGGTTTCACAGATCTGCTCCAGCCTGGCTTGCTCCCCAAGGCATCCAGCATGAACTGCTGGACCCCCAGTCCCCTGCTCGTTTCATTCCTTCATCACCTCATCCATCACCAATTGCACAGGCCCCAGTGGTCCTGGCGTGTCATAAACCTCCAGATACTATTGGCCCGTCAGGACAGGGTTTGGATAAGAGCACAACGCCAAGTCTCACCCAAAAAAAAACCAAAAAAAAATTTAACATTTTTTCCGGCATTCCTTTGGTGGCCTTTGCTGTACGATTCCTTTTGGTAAAGTTGATTTTTTTTTAGGGGAATTACCTGCCATCAGGGATGATGACACAAAAATCCTTTGTCTTTTGTGCAGAAAATGCGGTGACCTGGAGGAAGAGCTCAAGAATGTCACTAATAATCTGAAATCGCTCGAGGCAGCCTCTGAAAAGGTAGGTGATTGGCTAGAGTTGGGGGCTGGTGGTGACCCGCTGGACTGTCCTCTTTACATCCCCTGGGGGGAGAGGGGAACAGGCCAGGTTTCAGGGTGTGACCTCTGTCAGTGTAATTAGTATTGGTGCCAGGTGGCTAGGAGGAGCTGTCCCCAGTCGGGCTACTCTTTGGGAGACCTCACCACAGTCGTGCAAACACAGGGCCTCTCTCCTGATCGCCGCCAGTTCCTCCAGAAACAGCTTCTCAAAGGTCAAGTGGCAGGTAGCAGAGGTGGTGTTTCGGGTGGAAACCGTACCCACAGAAGCGAGTGCGGGGGAGAACACATCTGTAGAAGCGCACCTTGTGGGACCTGTCCTGCTGAAACCCCATCTCTTCCATCCTGCCTCCTTTCAGCTTCCCTTTGATCAGCGAGTTCACATGTCACTTCCGTCCTTTGAATCTGCACTCCACTCCATCTGGAGTGGCCTTCCCTTTTCTGTCCACTTGAGAACCCATTTATCCACCACGACTCTGTGCCCAGTGTTCCTCAGCTGGGGGACCTACCTCCTCCTTTTCCTATCTTCTTGGTGGCTGCATTCGTCCTCATGAATTCCCTGCCTCGCTATCTAGACTGAGCTTCGAGGACAAGTACTAGATCTCTCTTATTTGGAGCTGTGTCACTCGTATGTCGTGCCTGGCATATACGACACAAGGATGTTTAATGCTAAATGTATCCACATGTGCTCGCTGAAGCTGCCCCAGGCCGAGGGGGTGGATGTTAGGCCAACATGGCTTCTACTCTGGAAGAGCTCAGAGTATCATCCAGTGGAAGAGACTGACAAAGGAACAGAGTGCTTTGTGGCTTCAGCAGAGGGACCTCAGAAAACTGGGACTGGTGTCACCCACAAGGTGATGTTATAGAAAGGTTGTAGGGCACAGTGATAGCCAAGAACTCAAATTCCAGAATCGGTCTCCAGTCGTGGCCTGGTTACGCCAAAGGCAGGTGACTCCAGAGAAATGACTTAGGCTGCTCTGTGACTCGTGACTCATCTGTTAAATGGGATTGAGGATCTCTGGGAATGTAGCGAGCAGTTCATGAACCTTCACTTCCGTGAAACTGAGCCGAGCCGTGAAAGACAGGAAACATTTTCTAGCAGAGAGTAGTGGGGAGAGGAACATTCCATGCTGGGCGGGACCAGTCTTAGTCCAGGACAGAGAGCACAGAGAGTATGTTTGGGAAGTGACCAGCCCCTTCATGGAACCCAGTGGGAAGTGGGATTGGAAATACAGACTAGGTGCCCTGGTGAGGGGCTGGATAGCAGGCTTCCATTCAGCCGTCTGCTCTGCAGTCCTTGCACTGAGCCTAAGTTAACCCACTCGGGCCGTCAGAGCGCCAGCACCCCAGAGCGATGACCCGGTCTCTGAGCTTCCCACATGCCTTCCGCCTAGAAATTTCTGCGCCTTTCCTTGGCTTTGTAGGCATTTGACAGCACTTCAGGCACATGCTTGAAAGAAGAACCTGCTTTTCTTTGATGTTTTTTTTTCTCCTCTGTGTTAAAGCCAAGTTTTGATTCCTCCCACAGTATTCTGAAAAGGAGGATAAATATGAAGAAGAAATTAAACTTTTGTCTGACAAACTGAAAGAGGTGAGTGTGACCACGCCCAGCTCCTTTTGGCTTCTCTTGGGGCCGGTCTGGACACAGTCACAATGCTGCCTGTCTCCTCTCCAGGCGGAGACCCGAGCTGAATTCGCGGAGAGAACTGTTGCCAAACTGGAAAAGACGATTGATGACCTGGAAGGTATGAGGCTCCTGCATAGTGATGTTTCTTCTGCCTCCCCTGACGTGACATTTCCATGCAGTTGGGGGACGTCTTTGGAGGGGCTGAGTGGGTCCGGGTTCACCTTAGGAGAAGCACAGTTTGATATCACATCTGCAAGCTGGAATAGGATAGTGCAGTTCAAATTCAGATGTGCGTTGCGATTAAATAAAATAGCGGCTTAATGAGCACCACATGTGAGCCGAGAAACCCAAATATGGCTGGTTTTCTTAAAAAGGCCTTAGTATGTCTTTCCATTTGCTCACTTCTGAGAGATGCCATGCATTTTCCAAATGCCTTGCATTTTTGCAGAAGCTCTCTCCCAGAGTGCTCAAAGCCTATCAGAATCGAGAAAAGGGAAACATACAGAATGTCAAGAAACGAATAAAGAATCCAGTCTGTGAGTCTGGTGCCCACACGCCCCTGAATTTCTTGAAGGGTTCCAGTTTTAAAGTTCTGTCCTGTGTTCTTGAAATTACCTGTCAGTTCTAGAACCTCCCAAATGGCCTGTCCCATCCCAAAGGGTATAAAATGCATTTCTCGGACCGGTGTCTCAGTGTTTGATTCGGGAAATGAGGTTCCCATATAAGGGATAATGCCTCATTCCGGACGTAAACTTTAGATCACTGAGCGTCAGAAGTGACCTGGTAGTGGGCGTGAGGTGAGTGGGGTCCCTTTCTAGTCACTGTTCTTTTATAGTTTCATTATATGGCTGGTCCCCTGCAGAAACCTCCAGCCCCTTAGGAATCATGCCACAGACCTTGTTTTCTTGTTTGTTTGACATAGGACCCAACTTTCTCCTCCTTCACACTTTCTTTTCTCACTTTGTTTTTTTCTTCCTTTCATTGCTCATCTCTGCTGCTCCATTCCGACCCTCCTGTTCTGTCCCCTGTACCTCTGCTCCTGAACTCTCTCCCGGGGGACCTCCACCCTCTAGACGAGTTATACGCTCAGAAGCTAAAGTACAAGGCTATCAGCGAAGAGCTGGACCATGCTCTCAACGACATGACCTCTCTCTAAAGGCAGCACTGACGCCTGCCTTCTGGGTGTCTCCACTCCTGGGGGCTTCTAGAAGCTGCAGTTTCCTGCCTCCTGGTTTGATCTTTTGAGCCTACCTCTGCTGTGTCTGTGACCGTGACCGGAATAAAAACAGACAGTCCTTGTCTTCATGCCCTCTCTTTTTCATTCTCTCCACTTGCCACCTTTGAGCCATAGCTGTGAAGCCCTGGATGATGGCAGCCACACAGAGTGGGTAGTTCCAAAGAAGTGAGCTCTGTCTGAAAATGGAAACCAAGTCTACGTAATTGTTTTCTGACGATGTGATGTGAAAACAATTTGGCGTGTGCTCTCTAACATGGCAGCATTAGCTAACTACATCTGCTTGCCAACAGTTTTCCTTAGATAGAAATTGTTTTGAATGGAGACTCACCCAACCTCTCCATCAGCTTAATAGACAGCAAAACTTGCAGAGAGCAGCAGGTTTGTGTCCCAAAAGAGGCCACACTTGCATGGGGCTTGACCTGTGGATTCAAAGAGCGGCAGCGGTGCTGTGGGTCTCTTCACTCCTTTTCTCATGTTAGTTCTGTCTGAGCCCGGGGTTCCTGTCTTCATTGTTCATGAACATCTGTCCAGCTCCCCATCCTGCCAAGAAATGCAGCAGTGAAGCGCACCTCCTTAGCCTGCCCTTAGAAAACAACACGCACAGGATGAAAGCGCACGCCATTAGCAAGGAAATGGAGTGAGGTTTGGAACTCTTTGTACAGCTCCAAGCAAAGTTGTCTGGGTTGCTGACCTCTCTCCCGCTTCATATGTGATTTAACTACAGCCAGGAACCGTGCTTTGGTGGAGTACGAACTCACAAAGTTAGCCTGTGGGTGTTAAAAAAGATCTTAACTCACAGTGACCAAAAGGTCAGATTTTTCCAAGAGAATTCAAGTTTCAAATAGTCTATCTGGTATCCCCTGTACCCCATAACCAATACCTCAAATTGTCCCAGAAACATTGACATTTTGGTGTCCAGGCCATCTTCCAGGTGACCCCTTCAACCCGGAAATGGTGTGAAAGTCTCCAGTTAGACCCATCTGGGGTTACTATAATCTATTTTACTCAAGGGAAACCTGTCCCAATTTTTTTTTATTCGTGCTTCCAAAGTGCATTTCCCCCAAAAACACTCATAGCCTTCCACCACCAACCTCTTCCTCTTCCTGTCATCCACCCTGAACTTCTTCATAAGCCACTCCCCACACACACTACCATACGCATGCCCTTGGAAAGATTAGGGTGACTGTAGGGGTGAGTGGTTTTGTTTGCTCTGTATATTTGTTCCTGGGAGTTTTTCAGACATTTGTGACCTCCACCCTTTGAAATAACTGCGGGCCCTGCCCATCCAGTCATCTAGCCTAACTAAGCACCCCTGGTGGAACCTGGTTTGCTGAGATAGGAATATGAACTTATGCTACCTGGTGATAGCCTGTCACAATTCTCAAGGACAGTTAACCCTCTGAGGGAAAGTTATTTTCTCTCAGACCCTTTAACACCAAGGAATCCAAGTGACAAGGTGAAGTGAGGTCAGGATTAGTAGTTGGGTAGACACGTTGGCTCTGTGGCCTTAGCTATTCTGCTTGTTGAATCTGCTGTCTCATTCATTGCCAGGATTCAGTGAGACAGTGCAGAAATTGGCTCACACATAGCAGGCCCTCCGTTACCATCTACTGATCCAGACCAGACAAGCCAAGTCACTGTTCTCAGAAGGAATCCCTCCACATCAAAGTCACTTGATTTTTTTAAGTGCCTGTCAAATGAAAGGTTTAGTAGTTACAGTCAAAAGGTTGCCATTTTTGCAATCTTTTGTGTTGTTTCCAAAAGTTTCCAAGCTGATGATTATCACATTTCATAAGGCATTCTGATTTCCTCCAGTATGTTAATGAGTCTTGGCCTAGTCCTTTATTGGTCATCACTCTTTGCAAACCAGTTCTCTCATGCTCTGTCATGCATAGCTCTAAATGGCATTGACGTTTTCTTTTTTAATGTTTCATCAGCCCTATCACTTAATCGCACCCGAAGTCTGGCTTAAATTTCGGCAATGCTGCATTCACCTGGGGTCTGCCTATCCAGCTGTGGATACACTACACAAAAACACAGTTATACCTGGAATTTAAGCAGAAGCGCCAAAGGAAAGACTGTTTACAGGCTTCTATTTCTCAAAGGCTCATGGACCAATTAACTGGCACTAGGGGGAAATGTATTGGGTCACTCATATCTAGAACTAAAATCTTCTGTATTTCTCAATTGTTCCTCATAGTCAGCACATAACCACACATGGGTAATGTTATTTTCATTCAACAGATGGGAAAACTGAGCCCTCGGAAGGTTAAACGCTTACTTCAGGGCACAATCGTAGCTTAAATCCAGACTGTCAGATCTAGCCAGTTAAAAACACAGGCCGCCTAGTTAAATTTGAATTTCAAATAGGTAATTTTTTTGGCGTAAATACATCTCATGCAACATGTGGTATATCCTTATATAAAAATTATCTGAAATTCAAATTTATCTGAGCACCCTGTATTTTACCTTGCAACCCTATCTGACTCCCAGATTTGGTACTTGATCTCTAGTAATAATTCCAGAGTGTTCTGTCATTAAAATGCAAAATACTTTCTCTGCTGTGACTTTAACACTGTCATTTTGGAGTTTAGGGCCTTTTTTTTTTTTTTTTTTTTTAACCCTTGAACAAAAAAGATGTTTGTTAATTTTCTTTTTTCCCCACTTTTAATCCTTGACAGAAAAACTTGCCCAGGCCAAAGAAGAGAACGTGGGCTTACATCAGACACTGGATCAGACACTAAACGAACTTAACTGTATATAACCAAAACAGAAGAGTCTTGTTCGAACAGAAACACCAGAACTCCGTGTCTTTCTCTTCTCTTGTAAGAAGTTTCTTTTGTTATTACATCTTCGCTATGTTGGAAATATCAAGCAAATTATGAATTCTGTGACCAAATATTTTATATCAGAGAAGCTTTGAGCACCATTTAAATCGAATACCTTCCTTTTTTTTTTTTTTTTTTTCCCAAATGGCACCAGCTTTTTCAGCTCTATTTTTATCCTTAAGTTGCATTTATTCCTAAGGTAGGCAGGGTATTTCATATTGAGCATACTCTTTTAAGACTGAGGGCATTTGGTTCCTGGGAATCCAGACAACCCCACACTTTCAAAGCACAGACCTTAACATCTAGGCACAAAACAACTTCAAAGACTGAAGAATATACTCTTTAGTCATTGGTCACAGTACAGGGTGCCAGAGACCATGACATTCAAATGGATGGGGATTTTCCACCCAGAATAAAAATAAAAAGAGGTGGAGGGGTGTACCTATTGTGGAAAGTCATAAACCACAGGTAGTTTAATCTAATCATCCTGGCTTTTTTCCACACTCCACCCACCATACAGAACAAACATCCTCTGAAGCAGTCAGCATGAGAATGCTTAGGAAGTAGTAGCCATAATAATTACGCAGATATTTTTTGGATAGATCCTTAATGATAGATTCGCTCTTCTACACTGTTCCTTTTCATTCTTGAGATAAAGTTATCTCAAGAGCAGATAATTTTATTCTAATAATGACCCATGCTCATGTGCTCTGGAGCCATCTGCTCAGAAGGAATTAAGATGGTAGAATTCAGTCCATTCCTATTCAGGGGAGCCATATCAGAAAGACTGGTTCCCATCAATAATTGAACAAGAGTGGTTTCCTATTAATAAATATTGGGCAGCAAAGCAGAGATAAAAAAGAAGTAATTGGCCTAACTTCATCTCCTCTACACTTCAGAGAATAGCAAACTGAAGATGTACTTATCCAGGACTTTTAATTCCTTCAGGACCAAGTTAATAAAAGACCAAGAAACTCCTGATTAAACTGGATATGGAGTAACTTGCAGACAAAGCTGCACATTTTGGCCTGCTTTCTCTCTTGGTTAACATCTCAGAGCTAAAACATTCCATGTTCCCCAGCAGCGGGTAGGGGGGCCAACTCAAGTTTACAGTTCTGACTCAAAATCACCCTGCTTTTCACTTAACTGACCCCTCTGCCCCTCACTCCTATTTATTAAGCATCACACTACCCAGGGATACACTAGCAAATCGTGCAATTGAAATAAAACCCACACTTTTCCCTTTAGATTCTTGCAACTGTATCATATGTAATAGTATCACTTTTTCTACATTTTGGTCAAATAAATTTTTACATAAACGATAATTGTGTAAATTTTAGAATGTATGGGGCATACGGCATGTTCGTTCATTGACTGTGAATAGAATGGAAAACTGTTCCAACAACTTAAGTGTCGTTTGCTTTATACCATGACTTTTCAATATCAGGATCACAACCTCAGTATTACAGGCGAGAGTACTTTACCTCAGTAACTCCTGTCCTTTGTCATCCCCAATCCTACTGGGTCGGGCTGTGAAGAATGAGTAGAGGGTCCCTGTATCTTGAATCAGGAAAGCACAAGGCCTGCCTACAAAAGATTTTCTGTGAAAAAAAAGGCAAGCTAGAAAGCAGGCTGTATCCACACTAAACAAGCCTGTAATTTGATCAGAAGCCACTAAAGAGTACAATACATTAGGAAATCCACTTAGCATTCATTTTCAGGAACGACTTCAGCTAGGTCTAAGTCTACACTAAAGGCAGGAAGGCCAGCTAGGAAGATATTTCAGTATTCCAAGGTTGTGCTTGCCATGGAATAAGAAGAAAGAAGTGATATGGAGGAGGTTAAGATTTAGCTAACTAGGTGGGAGGGAATTTAGTGTCAAAGATGACTACAGTTTCACTACCTGATTGCTAATAATTGCTTGAATGTTTGCCTCAAGATGGGATCTTGGGAAAGGGGAGAACGGAATCAAAGAGAGAAATGCATGCCCTTAAAACATTTATTCAGTGTGGCAAACAATTTTTCCATACCAAATCCAGGGGGTAGAGGAGCAGAATGAGCTAAAGTGGGAAGAAGGGGAGGCAGGGCTCTTTTGGAAGATCCCTAGACAAGTCTCTGATGCTCCAGGTTGTCAGGCTGCGGTGAGGCCGAGGGAGAGAGGTTGGGTCCGCTTCTGAGTAGCAGGAAACCATAGTGATCGTGATGGAGACCTAGGCCTCTAAAGCTCCTGGTGTGGGCCCAGAGACCAGCTTCCCACCTGGGTGCCTGCAAAGTCACTTTAACCTCTCTGACAGCGATTTTCTCACTATTAAATTACAATACCTTAAAACATTCTCAAGACCTTAAAGACCTCAAAACCCGGGTGTAAGCATTTTTTGTCCATCTCCCTGTGTGCCCCAGGTAAGACCTGAGCCCTCCCCGCCCTAACTCCCTCGGCGGTTCGAGGCTCCCCAGACGTTTAGACCAACGGTGGTCTGAGCACCCGCGTTTGCCGGCGCGTCCAGAGGACAGCCGGTCAGCACACAGCCGGTGGCGGCGCGGCCGCGTCAAGAAGCCACAAAGAACCAGGAGCACGGCCCGAGGGGGCGTGGCTTCGACTCCTACCGGAGCCTCCAAACCTTGCCGCCCCGACCGCCGTCCGGTCCCGCGCTCGACCCGGCGCCCACTGAGGTTGCGCGGGCGCCCCCTGCCGGCGCCAACGGCCTCCGCAGCTCTCGTGCGCACGCGCTCAGGTCCCGCCCCAGCTGCAGTCGCGCAGAGCCGCTGGCGAGGCTCCCCGCCCTCCCCCTCCCTTCGGGTCGGCGGGGCGGTACCTCCCCGGAGTTGGGAGGGAGGGAAAGAAGGCGGGGACGCTAAGTGCCACGCCCTGGCTTTTTTTTTTTTTTTTTTTTTTTTCCCCGTCCCCCTCCGCCCGCTTTTGAAGCCGACGTCTCGCCGCTGGCCAGTCGCTGCTCGCCTTGTCTCGAGCAGTGACCAATGAGAGGTACGCTCGGGCCGCTTCCGGCTCAGCGCGCCGCTCCTCTGGGCCCAGGTCTCCCCACGAAGGGCGGGGCGCGAGGACGGGAGTCGCCGCGGTGACGCGCAGCGGGCCTGGAGCCAATAAGGGGCGGGCTCTGCGCTGATGGACAGAGCCGACGGCCAGTGGCGAGGCGCTGGCCGCACTTCCCGTCGGGGATAGAGTGTAATATGGCGAAGACCTACGATTACCTGTTTAAGCTGCTGCTCATCGGGGACTCGGGGGTGGGGAAGACCTGTGTCCTGTTCCGCTTCTCCGAGGACGCCTTCAACTCCACTTTCATCTCCACCATAGGTAACGGGGCCAGGGGGCGGCGCCTGGGGGGCCTGGGGCTCAGGAAGCGGCTGGGCTGGACTCACCGAGGCATCTGCGAGGTGCCAGGGGTCCGAGAGGAAGAGAGCAGCCATCTCCGCCGTCGTTCAGGGGTCCCCGGGCCATGGGGAAACTCAGGTCCAGCGCTCAGCCTCCTCTGCAGTGGGGTCTGTGACCTGAGCTGGGGTCCAGGCTGGGCTTGGCGCCCTTCATCTCGTTCCGTCCTCACAACAGCCCACGAAATGGTTCTTTGCGGGTGTCCCGGTCTTACAGAAGTGCAAACTGAGGCATGAGGAGCTGACCAAAGGGAAAGGCCGGTGACCTCTGACCTTAACTGAGCACTTTTGTGCGCAAGGCGTTTTAAATGCATGACCACACTCCTGTGACCGGCGCGAACATGAACTTGACTCACAGATGAGGGATCTGAGGTCCAGGGAGGTAAGGGATGGCCCAAGAACACACAGTCTGCAGGTGTTGAGAATGGAATCTGAACCCCGGCGTGTCAGACCCCAGAACTCAAGGCTCAGCCATGCGTGAGATGGGCGTGCACACACCCTCAGGACTAGCACAGCAGATCCACCTCAGAGCTAGGACTCCAACCCAGACCTCTCCTGCTCTTTCCTCTGGAATGTTCAGCGGGTGAGCCCCTCTCTTTGCCCTTGCCCTCCCCGTTGGGTGAATTTCTGCAAGAAGGAAGGGTGAGAGATTGTCTGAGCCTTGCCTGCCCTGCTTTTTATCCCACTCAATGACAGCGATGGCGAGTGACAGCTGCCTGTCATCCCCGAGGAGAAGCCATACAGAGAAACTAAAATCAGCCAGTGCCGCAGACAACCCTGCCCTCCCCACCGAGAGCCCTGGGACACCGGTTGTCACTCTGCAGAGCAGCATTTCCCACTGGGCCAGCCCACATTGTGGTTGAACAGAATTGGCCTTTTGCTTCTCGGTTCTGATGTCCACAGAAAGGGAGCTGACTTTTCCCCACGCCTCAGCAACGACCATCGCCCGCATGAAGAGGTGTGACCTGGGAGTAACACCAATCAAATGGAGTGGCCTGTGAACCCTGCAGCCTTGTGGGCAAGTAGAGGTTGTCCAGCCCAAGACTTGATTCCTGAGGGGAAGAGCTAGGGACTGGACTTTGTTTCTATCCTGTGTTACTTGAACTCAGCCCTATTATCGCCCTGAGCCACCTGACAAGCTTCATCTTCGCACAGCTCCAGGACCTGCATCTTATGAAACAGTTATGTGTCAGCTGTAGAGAATAGTATACTGGAAATGGTCATGCCTGCTTGGCAGGTGCTGTTTGCCCTTGGATTAGCTGGTCACCGCTCTGAGCCCTGTTTCTTCAGTGTTCGAGTGGGGCTCTCTACGTAGACCAGTGCCCTGGATGGTTGAGAATCTGACTCGTGCAAAGAATAAGGGCTTGTCCCCTCTGCCAGAGGTCATGTAGAGGAAAGCAGAATGACTCCTGTAGTTACAGCCGCCCAGCCCTAGGCACAGGTGTTTCTGATTTCCCCACCCCCTCTCCAAGGTCAAACGTGGATGTGTCCCCAGCATTCAGGAAGTGATGTTACTTCCTGGCAGTCTGTGGCTCACTCACAACTCAGACCTCAGTTTCCCCACCATCAGAAACTTCCTACTTAGCACACACACCAATGACATCAACTCAGCGGGTGGTTTTTTGTTTGGTTTCTAATTGTTGGTCAGCAGACCCAATCTAGCCCTCTTTAGGGCCCCAAGCAGGCTGGCCTCCACTTGCAGATGAGGATGTGACTTGGGCCAGGTCACCTAGTGAGGTGGAGATGGCACTTGAACCCAGGATCCTCCACCCTGCTATAAACACAATTTACATTTGTAGCCTTTCTGCCAACCTCTGGCTTCTAAGAAAGCTTAATTCACCCTGACCTATACGTTATGGCCTCATAACTCTTAGGTCTCGTAAATTTTATACTTCTAATTAAATCCAGCACATTATAAAACCCCTGAGAAGGCTAGAGAAAAGTGATGCCCGGGGCTCGGCTGATTGAACAGATGTTGCCGTGCATCTGTGACAGGAGGTATGAGTGGCGTTCCAGGAGCTTCCACAATGGGCTGTGTAGTTCTGAAATACAACCAAATGCAGAGTGAGTTCTGTCTACATTGGCACCAAGCATACCTCTGGGGTTTCTTTATAGATTGGGGATTAAGTGGCTGTTCATTTTCTGCCCAGGTGACATCTTGCCAAGGCCTGTTCTTGTGAGCTCCATTGATCTTTTGTGGCGTGAACCTGGCCCTGTGACTCCCAGGGACGGTTCACTCCAGCCTGGCTCTGCCCCACCACTTCCTCGGAACCTCATTGATTCCTTCCACCCGTGAGATGGAGGACATAAACCAGGAGCACCCCCCCAGGCCGTAGCTCAGTCTTCTTGCCCTGGTGCTTGCCCCATGCCCGACGGGGCTGCAGAGATGACTCGGGTGAATCGGAGGGGCGCTTCAGTCAAGCAGTATGCACAGAGCAGTTGACTTGCAGCAAATACCGACGCATTTGGCCCTGTTGTGCTGGGTTCTATAGGGGCAGCCGTGAGTGTGCCAAGTCCCCATCTTTAAGATGCTGCTGTTCTAGTGCAGAACTCAGATGTAAGCTGTGGCTTCCAGGCTAGCTGAGGTGGATAGATGGGAACTGCCTTCCAGGTTCCGGGTTCTGAGAGGTCAAACTCGGCCGGAGCCCCAAGATTTCTCAGGCTCAGACTTTGAACACGCTCCAGGGCAAAGCTCCAGGGTACAGGCCATTCACACCAGCGGGCTTAATTCCTAGATGGTGGAGCAGATAAATACTTTTACTATGTCGGCAGGTAAGTGGGTAGAGTTTAAAGAGACAGAGAAACATGCAGATGGTCAGGAAGGCGCCACTGAGGAGGTGACTTAAGCAGGCAGCTGTATGAAGGGAGAGGGGATCCAGGTGTCTGCGGAAGGAAAAAACATTCCGAGAGTGAAGAGTGAAAGTCCCAAGGCCAGAGCAAGCTTGGAATGTGTGGTGAGCCCATGCTGGGAGGGGGCCAGGTGAGGTAGACCCTTCCAGCTTACACACCATTGTTTTTATTCTGGGACCATGGGGGTGCGGGGAAACCACTGGAAGGTGTTTGGGGCCTTTTAACAGTTTGGTTGAGATATAGTTCACATACTGTACAACTTGTTCACTTGAAGTGGCAAGAGTCGGAAGCTTTTAATATTTTTATGGAATTGAGCACACAGCACCACGGTCAACTCTAGGACATTGTCATTATGCCCCAAAGAAGCCCCAACCCTCCTCCAATCTCCCCATTCCTGTACCCCCAACCCCTGACACCACAAATCTGCTCTCTGTCTGTAGATAGGCCTGTTCTGGACATGTCACATCAGGATCATAGCCCGTGTGGCCTTTGTGTCTGGCTTCTCCTCTCACCATGAAGTTCTCAAGGTTCATGCCCATGCTGATGAATGCTGGGGCGTCACTCCTGTTCCCATGGTGTGATAGACACACCTCATGCCGTTCACACCTGTGTGGGCACACTGGAGGGTTTGGGGCCGATGTCAACTTTGTGACATGGTTGAGTTTGCTTTTGTGGAAGCTGGGGAAGGGACTGAAGGGCCAGCAACCCCAGAGAGCAGTGGAGGAGGCAGAGAGGTCCCTGGGCCTAGGGAGAGAGCAAAGCCAGCCGGTGGGAGAACAGCACAGGGTCAGGAAAACTCCTTGGGGATCGACATCCCAGTGGGTCTTAGAGATCATCTGCCGGGCTGACCGACACTCAGGGTGGGCCAGGGGCCACCACAGAGAAAGGACGGCACTGTCACCCTGGGAGCCTCAGCGTCCCCATCTGTAAGGAGACCTTCCCAGGTGGCTAGATATGAGGGGATCCAGGCAGCCCAGTGCCCACTGCACCTCAGATACAGCAGGAGAGCCGACTGACAGTGACAGGCCCTCTTTCCTTGTCTTTCAGGAATTGACTTTAAAATTAGGACCATAGAACTCGATGGCAAGAGAATCAAGCTACAGATATGGTAAGCGTCACCACCAGCCCTGGAGGCCAGAGGCGGTGTCAGCATCAGAGGGTGCACAATCCCCAGTCCCTGAGCTCAGCTTTCCCTGGGGCACGTTCTGGGCTCTCGGGGAATGCGGTACACCCTCCGTGCCTAGAGGATTGCAGGCCACTAGGAGGCCTGACTTGCTTCCTCTTTTCTCACCCGAGTAGACCAGGCCTCACTTCCTCGGGAAGACCTGAAACCCCAGAACCAAAAATAGTCAGTTAAGGCCCCCTAAGGAGCCTCATTTCCAACCCACTCCCCCCGGGCCGACTGCCAGCTCTGCCACCTAAAAAGAGAGACGTTGTGAGTCCCCATCACCAACTCTGTGATCTGCAGCCATCTGGTCAGTGGCTATGGGGTCTGCCCTGCAGGAAACATGACCTATTGGCAAAGTAAAGAGTGGGGGTGACACCATCCCTCCACCCCAGGAGAGCGTTCTGAGAGGGCGGCAATGCTGAAAGAAGGGCCATGAAGCCAACCCTCCTGCAGTCCCCCACCCCAACCAGGGTCTCTGAGTGTGAGCACTGCCCTGCTCATGTTGGGGGTCCTGGGACCCCAGAGGGTGGTCACCTCTGAGTCTGATTTGAGAGTGGAAACCTGAACGAGGCCCCCGGCCTTGCCGGTCCCATAGAACTTGCCTGTCTCTGGCCAGGCCCAAAGTTAATGAGCTGCCAAGTCCCTCCTCTTCCAGCTCGCTGACTCCCCAGCAACCCCTGGCCCATCCACAGTGGCTGTGTCCACACACGGGGTGCACACCCCTTCTCCTTGGTTTCCTGCCTCAGCACTCTTATAGGGTGAGTGACTTTCTCAGAACTCTCTGGAGAAGGGCCGTGGTTGAGGATAGAAGGGGTGTAGTGGCTACAGTCACTTTCACACCCGACACTGAATCCGTGGCCAGGGCTGGGCTGCGCACGGCAGGTCCTGCGCCGCTGTCATCTCTTCCCAGTGAGGAAGGATTTCCCCTCACCGCCACCGAGATGGCAAGCCTGGAAGGACTTCCTGAGCCCCCGCAAGGCCACCCGACCCTGCTCACCACCCCGCCACCCATCAGACCCGGGATTTTCACCAATACAGCTGCCCCGAACAACTTGGGGGTTCTGGGCACTGACCCCCTCCACAGTCAAAAGTCTAACTTTCAGGCCCTCCACATTTGTGTCATATATTCCATTCTTCCAGTAAAGTAAGCTAAGGAAGAGAAATGTTCATGAGGGGGACACAGAGAGAGCAGCGATCTCGAACTATTCACTAGCACCATCTGTTTATAGGACACTCGAGTCTGGGTGGACCCTCGCAGCGGAAATCCATGTCATTTGGGTCAGCTGTGATAGAGGCTGACCTTGGCCCTCCTGTGAACTGGGAACCTGGGGAGAGTCAGATTCCCCAGGACACAGGCGCTGAGGAGGCCAAGTCATGGCCCGGCTGCATTCCCAGTGGGGAGACCGCAGAGTCCTCAACCTGATGGGGCCCCAGCTGTCTTCTCTGTAATAACGGGAAAGAGAGTCCTTTCTCTGTAATAACAGAGGAGGCCTCCCTTTGCTGTAATAGCAGGGAGAAAGGGGGCCCTGGCCCACAGCAAAATGCGAATCGGCAGAACCGGGGGCAGCAGTCGTGCATCCAGGTAGACACCCCTCACTGGGACTGCAACACAGTTGGAATTCGGTGTCACTAATGCCTTCTTCTTTCTAGGGACACAGCTGGTCAGGAGCGATTTCGCACCATCACAACAGCCTACTACAGGGGTGCAATGGTATGGATTGTTGGGGGTTCTTTTGCTTTTCTTTTTTTAAATCAAAATGAGCATCACAGCTTTGGAGACTGAAGCCTAGAAGTTTCTAGGCTGTGTGTGATTCCGGGAGTCCTTGATGCCCGATTAGTTTTAGGAAAAGGCCATGTCTTAAAGTGGATGCTTGTTCTTGGGGCTGAGGGGAGGCCCAGGCAGCCAGCTCTAACAGGTGAGGTCAGTGAAATGGAGAGGCATGCCCCAGCCTCCAGGCACACGCGGCCATCTCTCTGGAACTTGCTCCTGAAAAACTTGAAGGCTGTCCAGGAGCCGCCTTGCTCTGGCTGTCAGCCCATGTGTGTGCTGCCTGGACCTGAGGCCCCAGTGATGAGATGGGGCATCATCCCACAAGTATTTCCTGAACGCCTTCTTCGGGCAGGCCCGAGCAATGGCAGAGGGAGGCCTGCAGGGGCCCAGACGGCACAGACAGATGGGCGCTCAGGGCCCAGGAAGTGGGAAGCAGACCCCCCAACACCCAAGTCACCTGAGTTCCATGTCCTCACTGAGCACACAGGACAGAGGACTGAGTCCCTGGTAGCCCTTCTGCATCGTCTACCTCACCTGCCCTTTCCACGGGGCCCTCCATCTTTTAAAGCCACCGGAAAGGCAGGGCGTGCCATAGTGACAGCCACACGCTCTGTGCAGCATACAGAAGAGCTCAGGACAGGGGGGTGGGGGGTGGGGGGTGGGGGCAGCAGCGAGCGGAGATTACATGTTTCGAACATCCCCACGGTGTCAGAGACCATGGAATCTCGCTCTTGTGGACTGAAGTGGGCACCTCTGCTGTGTGACCTCAGGATGACCTTGGCCCTCTCTGGGCTGAGATTCCCGCTCCTACACCAGACTCTGGGCCCTGGAACAGCCTTGGACCTTGAGGGTGGGTGCCCCTTCATAGGTACAGAGTCAGCCTCAGTGCCCACCTCAGCCTACATAGAGGGTGTAGGCACCCGGGCTGACCAAGTGACCTGCCAGGCCCTGTCCAGCCTCAGGTCATTGCAGCCTGAGACACCTCTAGACCTGCACTAACCTGAACAGGCTCCTTTCTGATTTAAATGGCTTAAAATAAACCCAGCACCTGGGTGGCTCCGACCCCGTTTCAGGTTCTCCAGACACCCATGTGGCGGTGGCAGCTGTGTAGGACTGCTAAGGGACTGCTATGTCCCAGCCCCATCTTTGCACGCCAGCACTGGGTGCTGGGCTCAGCAGGACTGGGAACGTGGTCACATGAGGCCCAAGGGAATTTCAGGAGGGCCTGGAATAGGGTGACACCAGGGTTTCCAGTCATGCGCCAAATAGTTAAGTTTGGTCCACGACAGGCCACACAGACGATAGTCCCCACGGGCTGCCCTTTGTAGCCCAGGTGAGCAGACGCCCCATCAAGGTGTGATAAATTCTCAGACGTTCGCATGACAGTGATATCCGACAACGTGTCTCAGAACATGTGGCAGCACGATTGACCTGGGAGTCTTGACACATGGCGCCAACTTGGCAGTGGTAGAGTTCTGGGCCATCTGCATGGAGCAGTCCTGTGTAAAGGGCTGAAAGCACCCCCGCATGTCTTGCCCCTGAGGGTGGGTGGGCAGCACTGGGCAAAGGCCCAGACAGCACCCAGCCATGGAGTGTCTCCCCTGGAGCTAGAGGGGCCTCACAGCTACACCCAGCAGAGCCCTAGGCGCATGCCCAAGAGGTCCTGGCTGAGGTGTGGCCGACTGTGGGGCCTGTGTGCCCTCCTATGCACACAGGGATCCGGAACTGCGGTGGCTTTCTCGCCCTGGCTGTGGCTGTATCCCACACCCTCGCCCTGAGGTTCCCTGCCTCTTGGGCGCTCTTGGAGATGCTCAGTCAGCACTGAGGCCAGTGGCCCCAAATGCAGCACTGGGCCCTCAGGGCAGAGTGGAAGCAGGAGGGACTGGAGGGAGTGGGCAGGACGCTGGGCCACGTGCGCCTTGGGATGTCCCAGCAGCCCAGGGAAGGGTGGGTGGCCCAGGTCGGGTCTAGCACTAACGGGGAAGCCAACCTGGGCTTGCGTCCTAGAGCACCTCTCTGTGCCTCAGTTTCCCCCAGGTGTGCTCCCCTGTGCCAGCTAGATGGTGGGCTGGATAGAAGTGCGGCTGTTCTGTGACTCACACACAGTCCAGGCCACAGGGCCCCAGGCTGCCCAGCCCCCAGCCTGCTGGGGTCACTGGTCGGCCAGTTAGGGACCAGTTCCAGCCACCCTGCATTCAGGCCCCAGCATCCTGGAGATGGCCTATGCCGCCACAGGTTCCCCATCCGCGGAGAGGGTGGGGACGCACCAGACTAGGGGCAGCGCTGGGGTGGGGATTGTGGAAGCGGCCAAGCCCTCAGCAGCAGCCTGTCCAAGTGTCTCTGTCTCTGCCTAGGGCATCATGTTGGTCTACGACATCACCAACGAGAAGTCCTTTGACAACATCCGGAACTGGATTCGGAACATCGAGGAGGTAGGCGCCCTCTGCTCCCTCCTGCAGCCCCTGCTCACAGAGGGGGTCTCAGGGTCCCCAGCACCGAGGTGACCTCCCAGAGCAAGACCGACTCGCCTTTCCCAAGATCTGATCTCAAGGCAAATGTTCAACAACTCAGTCCTGAGAGAAGGGCCTTCAAGCTTTCAGTCACCACGAGCCCTAGAAGGTCCTAGAACAAGCACCACCCTGCAGGTGTCAGAGGTGTGTGGGGCTGTACTCTGAGCTGCAGTCTAGGAGCATTGGCTGTAAAAGGCCTTTGGACCTGCAGGGAGTGAGGAGAGTAGCTCCACCCGCACCCCAGCCCCTCCGGATGGCGCTCCAGCTGCTGGTGACTCACCAGGCAGAACGACTGGGGCTGAAGTGCAGTCAGGTGCCTCACCTCCCAAGAGCCACAGCAAGGGGTCCATCAGACCCAGATCCTCACCAAGGGCAGCCCGGCCAGCCCTGCACTGGCAAGAGTTCTTGCACCCTGGCCAAGCGGAGGGGCCGCCTGTTGTCCTTGTGGACTGGACGGGCTGTCTCTGGCCAGCAGGTGGAGGGTCTTCGGGGCCTCAGGAAGGAGGAAGAGGGCCTCCCCGTGCCCTGTCCTAGGGAGCCAGGGCCCCTCCACGAGCAGTAAGGACTGTCAAAGCTCCCGGGACTGACACATTTTCAGGGCCCAAAGAGTGACCTGGAGGGGCCAGGGTTTCAAGACAACAGCTGGGAATAGAGTGGGGGCCTCCACAGACCCTGCTGGGAAGAAAAACTGTCCTCAGGACTGACCTGATGGAGTGATATGAGACATGGCCGAGTGACAAGGGACAGGTCTTAGGGCTTCAGTGTCCTCTCTGCGACCCCGCACACCTGATGCTGGGCTGGCCACTCATCCATTCTGACCTCCCCTGCCCCGCAGCATGCCTCTGCAGACGTGGAGAAGATGATCCTGGGGAACAAGTGTGACGTGAATGATAAGAGACAGGTCTCCAAGGAGCGGGGAGAAAAGGTGGGCATGCGTCCAGCCCTATGGGACCTCGGTGTGGGACTCCCTGTGGGGGCCCATTTGCCCCACCCCACAGGCCCCCGGTGCTGCTGCCAGAAAGGTTAGCCTGTGCAGAGAGCCCCACAATCCTGATGAGCAAGGTCATTGCCCTCGAGGTTGCCCCAAATCTGAGGGTCCCGGACACAGGACTGTGCCCAGCAAACGGGGATAAGTCATTGGTTCCGTGGGGCCTGCATGGGGGAGTGGGGAGCATGCCAGGAGGCTTCAGCCCCTCGCCTCCCCCATTCACGGGGCAGTCATGTCCACAGCCCCAGGTCCCTCACCCACCCCCTCGGCCCGTGGGGCTCTGGCACCTGGTGACAGGCACATGTGTCCCCCACAGCTGGCACTGGACTATGGGATCAAATTCATGGAGACCAGCGCTAAAGCCAACATCAACGTGGAGAATGTGAGTCCTACTGAGGCATGGCCCCCACTACCACTGTGTACCCAGAAGGCACACTGGGGCCAGATCCCTGGGAAGAGGACATCCCTGGGGACAACCCTGGGGACTGGCACGCATGCCGTCAGCAGGCACCAGCCTGCAGCAACCCTGGGAGCCGCCATGGTTTAACCTGAGGAAACAGCTCCGAGCATCCTAGCTGGTGGGTGGGACCCAGGCGCAGGCAAATGGGGAGCCCTGGCCTGCCCCTTTGGCGATGCTGGTGTGCTGTCTCCACTTCCTGGTGACCTTGCCAGAACAGATCTTCTCCATCACACCCAACCCAACACCATGCCTGTCCCTCTGGACCCCCACAGCCAGCCCCTGTGCCTGTGGTAACCCCCACCCCCAGTCTCAGGCCTCTCCCACTGCCTCCTCCTCTGAGCTTCTTCTGTGGTTCCATCCCACACCCCTGGTTCCCCCTCATTTCCAGTCCCCGAGGGGCCTCCACATCCCAGGAACACTTCGCTGGGCATCCCCAGCACCCCGAGCTGCATGCCACAGGTTTACACATCACTGTGAGTTTGCTGAGACACTGCCGCCACACTGGAGGCTACATTCCCCTCCTGCAAACCTGAGCCCGATTGTCCCTGTGTGCAGCCCAGGGACCAGGGTGGCACAAGTTGAGAGCCTCAGTGTTGGCCTAAGCGACGGATGGGGACTTTGGGTAAGAAATGGGCCACAGAGGCAGCAGCTGGGACCAGACCAGTGCCCACCTTCCCCTGCCCACCCTTCCAGCCACGCTACCCCATCAGGGCAAGCAGCCAGGCAGGAGTCCGGCCAAGAGCTGGGGTTCCCTGGAATCTTCTAAATGGACCTGTTAACCCTGGTGCCTTCTGGCAAGCCAGTTGGCCCCTCCAAGTCTCAGTTTCCTGGACTGAACACACCCCCCAGAGTCTTTGGTGGGCAGGTAGCTCAGTCCAGGTAGGAAACAAGGGTGGGCAGAGCCACTGCAACAAGCATCCGTGGCCAGGGCAGCTGTCCCCACCCGCCACCATCCTGTCCACTACGCTCCCACATCTGTGCTCTTGGTCCTGGGACTAGCAGGCCCCACCGTCTCCCTCCCCTGGGGCACTGACAGCCCGCTTGTCCTGCAGGCATTTTTCACCCTCGCCAGAGACATCAAAGCAAAAATGGACAAAAAATTGGTGAGTATGTGTCCTTCCCGGGTCCCTATTTGGGTCCTTCTTGTGTCAGCGGCCGTGGCCCAAGTGGCGTGGCATGTCACTGGGCACGTCTGCCTTTCAGGGCCTACCCGAATGCGGCAGGGCATCGTGGCGACGGGAAGGGTCGCTGTGCTAGGGTAGGCCCTGGCTCTGCTCAGGAGAGACAGGACTCATTCTGTCCCATCGGAGGGTGGCCACAGCAGGAAAGGCCCCAGACCCAGTGTGGCTTGGCCGCCATCCACCCTCCCCATGTTTCTGTTCGGTGTGGCCCCCATTTCTCATCTCTTTTCTACTTACTGAAACGAAGCTGCCATTCACCACTGAGTTTCAGGTTCCCGCATGGTGCATAATTACAGGCTCTCGCTATGTGAAGTAGAATTTGGTTATTTGATATGATTTGGTGGTTGGTAAGATTGAGGTCTGCGCACCATATAAATTAATGGTAATAGTTACCCAAAAATGACCGATCACATCATACCAAATAGGAATGTCCCACTTTCTGACAGCAGGGGAGTTCTGTGTCTTTGTTCAGAGCTGCTCTGCCACTGAGGTTGCTGATGGGGACCACTGACAGGCACCATCTCCAGAATCCACCTGTTTCCTGCTTGTCTTTTATGTCACTGCTGCAGCCATTCCACCCACCCCTCAAAAAGCCAGGCTCTGCTACCCTCCCCCTCCTGCTCCCATTCTCTCCCCTGGCACCCCCAGAGCATACGTTGCACCCCATACCAGGCCACTTGGGCTTTGTGCCCCGCCACCCCCACCCTCTCTACCTTGTCACCCTGCTGCTTCCCTGCTCCCTTCTCTGCTTCAGCTGCTGAGGCCACCTACACAACCCTGCCCATGTGTGTGGGTGCTGAGAGCTGAAAGAGGGCCCAAAGTTAGGCAAAGACCGGAGGTGACTTTCCAAGCTGGATGACCAGAAGATCGGGTCTGAGTACAGACCCAGGTCACAGAGGCTTCAGTTTGGGGCCCCCCCCTGATGGGTGCTCCCTAGGGCTCAGGGGATGGGGTAGAGTGTAGAGCTCACATCACCTGCAGGTGGGGCGAGGAGGGCAGCCAGACCAGGTGTAAGAGCCACTGGGGCCTGGAGCCCTCCGTCCTCTCACCACCCACTGCTCAGCACAGACGGGTAGGGGCATGGGAAGAGGAGGGAGGGGCAGATGAATGGAGAGAAGGAAGTAGAAAGTAAAGTGAAGAATAAACAGAAGATGTAGAGTGGATGAGCGGAAAGGGGTGGATAGGTGTGTTAAGTGAAAGAATGAGCAATTAGAAGAGTAAAGGGCTAGACGATGAAATACAGGTCTGTGGGTTTGTGAGACTAAATGTCAGTTGGCAGGGCTAGTTGGAAGAGTCGGTGGGTGGGATGGGTGACGGCAGAAGGGAAAGACAGGTGAACAGTTGGTTGGAAGGTGGGTTGGATTGGTGGATGGTGGACGCTGGGTATTTACGTGAACGTGATGGAAGGGTGGGTGCATGATGGATGCACCGGTGGTGGGTGGTTGGGTGGAGACACAGTCCTGATGGTGCGCAGCCATAACCCCGGGAAATCTGTGATTTCAGGAAGGCAACAGCCCTCAAGGGAGCAGCCAGGGAGTCAAAATCACCCCCGACCAGCAAAAGAGAAGCGGCTTTTTCCGATGCACGCTTCTGTGAGGAGCGCCACCTGCTCAGAGCATCGCCCAGCGAGCTGACTGCCTGCCCTGAGTGAGCCGGTCATTCAGCCGGGGCCCCACCGCCCCGCAGCCTCTGGAACACAACTGAGAAATTGTTTATTTTAGTAACTGTCTGCTCTTTTCCAACTTTGGAGATGGAATAAGTTAAGAATTTGCTATTTTCCTGTGGCATCCGCTGAACAGGACTGCATCACATATGACAACTAGAGAGAAGGACCGGGCCAGGCACCATGACCACCAGAACCGGCTCAGTGGCCCACACCCCAGTGGGCCGTGACACTTCCAAGGCCCAAGAGCTCGGCCTCTGCCCCAGGCCACCCGCTGGGCCTGGGAAGCGCTGCAAGGCTGCTCTCCTCTCCTCTCAGTCCTGGACACGTGACCAAAACCCTTAGGGCGCCCCCGCCCCCTTCTTTGTAACCTTGAGCCAAAGGGAAGCACAAGTTGAGGAAACTGGGAAAGAGGTCGGGGGAGCTGGTGGCCTTCTTTCACAGCCATGGGGCAGTCCAGAGGGGCCCTGTGCACCACAGGTGACCCCAAAAGCTCACACACGTGAGAGGCCGCCCCCTCCCAGCCCTGACACGGCCCCCCTCAGCCTCCCCTCCCACCGTCTCCAAACCGAGTGTTCCTTCTAGCTGTTTTTGGTATTTCTTCAGATGGAGGGAACTGCAGAGTGATTCGTCTCTGATTCCCAGTGAACGGCCCCGGGAATGGAAAACAGCACCCTCAACTGGATGTGCCGAGCCCCCCACAGGGCCTGCCTCTATGCCAGGCAGGCCTTGGCCACAGACCATCCCCCGAGGTCGTCTGGGCCAACTCTTAGCTGCCTTTGACGCTGCCTCCATTGGCCACGCAGACCAGTCGGACCAGTCGAGGGCCTCCCAGTGGGGAAGCATTCCAATCCTTTGTCCATCCCGCCCCACCCTCCAAGCTATTGACTTCTCTTTAGTTTCTTCTTTTTTGAATTAAACCCAAGTACCAGCAATAGTCTGCACCCTTGGAATCTCTAACATGCTGTTTACATGGATAAATGAACTTATGGTAAACAAACAGATTAAAGCTCATTTGAAAGTTCCCAGATTGTCACACCACCTATTCCCTGCAGCCACCCATTCTCTGCAGGCCCAGAGACAGTCAGCACTGGGCCACTCCTGGCTACAGGGATCTACCCTCAGCTCTGCCCCCAGTGCACAGCGCGACATCCCTGCCTGGCCATCAATCAGCGTTGGGTCCCATGGTACCACCCCGGCTCCCCTGTCTGGGTCTCTGGTTCCCCATCTCCCCAAGGTGAGCACTGGCTTCTGAGACCCCATGCACCTGGCTCCTGGCACCCAATTCAGCCACCATCTCCCCCAATATTCCCAGGGCTCCCTGCAGGGCCCTCTCTCCAGACTGACTCCCCAAGCGTCCCCCCAGTCATCCCCAGCTCCAGGCGTTCCCTGGGACTTGGCATATAACAGGTGGCTTACAGCAAAGGGAGACAGGCCAGCTGGCATGGCCATACAGCCTTGCCAGCCAGGGGTAGGCTGACCCTATGTGCCTTTCTAGACGGGACAGTACTGTTTTTTTCATATTTCCTCACCATCCCATCATTTTGTTATAAATGTTAATGCTGTCCCATTTTTAATACACCAAGGCTGTCTGATGCAAGACATCAGTTGAGTTTCCCAGACTCAGTCTGTTGACGGAACCCAAAAGCAGCTGCCCCTTTTGCCCCATGTTAAAGAGCCCCTGCCAACACTGATTGCCGTCGCCTCTACAAGGAGACAGGAACCACAAGAAGGAGAGTCCCCCACACTCCGCATGCGCCCATTTCTTCAAAGGGAGCAGAACTCCACAGTGCAGTTGAGCTGCAGCCAAGTATTATGGGAGTCATCTCTGGCACTAAGGGAGTTATCTCTGGAAAGTGGTGATTACTGGGCATTTCTGGCACTAGGGTGGTTAAAGGGGCAGGTGTTTTAGGCAGGACATTTAGAGAAGGGCTTATGGGGTACCACATTTGGTTTTTGCCTAAGGTGCCAAAATTCCTCACACTGTCCCTGGCCATGTGTATGAATTCCCTTCGGACCACAGATCGTTACTATGCAATTACGTATGGACTTCTCAGAATACTTACCTGTTGCTGGCCTGGTTCCTGCTCCCACTAGGGTCGTTCTGCCTCCCCGCCCCTTAGTCCCCAGTGTATCATCACCCTGACTGGGTTTTGCCATCCCAATGTGTTTGCCTCAAGGAAGTAAGGTCAGCCTAATCAGAGGTGCTCCTGCGAGACAGCCCTGGGTTTTAGTGGGGTGGTCACCTGGGCACCCCTGCCTGGCACCCCCTGAGATCCCAGCCTCCCAGAGGAGACAGGTGTCCAGCAGGGACCATGCCATCTGTGTGAGGTTCTATCCGTGGAGGGAACTTAACCAACCCAGTCCCAGGCCAGCTTCCCTGCATGCCCTCAGCCACACCCAGTCAGCCCAGGTTCTGCGCCTGCGCCCGCCAGGGACACCAACTCTGCCGATAGCACTCTATTCTATCCCAGCCCCTCTGTCCTCCCATCTATCATCAGGGCATCCAGGGAGCAGAGGCAGTGTCTGCCCAGCCTCCCTCACGCTGCTCCAGCTCATGCTCCTCACTGTACCCACGAGCCCTTTGCTCCAGCCCGCTCCCTTCCACCCTGCACAGCCCCATTCCCCTGCTTTCTCCCCGGCCCCAGGGCTTTGTACATGCTGTGCCACCTGACGATCCTGTGAGTTCCCAGGTGCACCAACTTGCCACCATCGGGCAACTGCAGAGGGGCCTTCCCAAACGCACCCGTCTGTCCTGCTCAGCTTTGCAGCATTTGTCAGGAGTTACTGTCCCCACCCCACCCCCATCACATTACCCCTATGAGGACAGGACCGGTGCATGTTCATGTGGTCTGCGTCCCTGAATTAAAAGAGAACAAACAGCACACATAGCCTAGCACCCACTCCTCTGCGCCCGCCCTGCCATCCCCAGGCCTCTCCCCATACTGGGCCCCCTAAATTTCACCAAGGAGAAGGTAGTACAAATTCATGGGTGGGGCAGGAGCCTCTGTCATACACTCCCTTCCCTCCTGATGGTGTTTGGGGTCACCCTGGTCATCCAGTGTGGCCACCACCAACATTCCTTGGGGACTGTGTCAGGGTCTCTGAGCCCTCTGAACCCCATGATGCCTAAAACTTTGCTTGCTTTCCAACCCTTCCCAAAGCTCCCAAGTTCAGGCCCCCTGTGCCTGGCCTCCTCATGAACCTATCACAAGTCACAGGGAGCTGCCAGGGTTCAAAATCCTAAAATGGCCTCTGTCCGACTCATTGCACAAGCTCCCCTGGACTGGCCAAGCCTCAGTTTTTTCATCTGTAAAATGGGCATGATCACGTGCTGGATGGTGGGGCACCCCAGGCCAGGACAGACCGTCAGAAATGCCCAGAGTTAGCTGTCATCAACACCATCATCATTATCATCATCCCCCTTGACGAGGAAAAAGCACTTCTCGTTTCACACCTTGTCTCTAACAGGAATAAGTTGTGCAAATAGTTTGTGACACAGATTGTACATTTGCCCACCCACCATGTGACCATCCCCTCTTTCTAAGGAGTCTGATGGGGTACAGGCTAGGAGGTGGCTCGCTCTGGTCCCACTGTGCCGAGAGGTGGCATCTCAGCTTAAAGAAAACAGTGACAGCTCTGTTGACATTTACATACCACACCGTCTACCCAAGTGCAACTTGATGATTCCAGCATAGTCACAGATCATGTAGCCGCCACCACAGGCCATGTTAAAGCATTCACACCACCCTGTCTATCCCCGTGAGCACCCCTCATTCCCTCCCTCCCCAGCTGCTGACACCACAACTCTGCTCTGTCCATGGACAGGTCTGTTCTGAAGGTGTCACACCTTTGTGTCTGGCTTCTCTCACTTCACAAGCTTTTGGGGATCCATCCCCATAGTGGTGTGCATCACGGCCTCTGGCTGAGTGATTTCCCCACCCCCATAGGGCGCACCCCATGCCCGTATCTATCTGTCTGTGATGGACATTTGGGTTGTCTCCACCCTCTGGATGTCTTGGCTGTGGACCAGTTTCTGCCTATCCCCAGGCCTTTGTCCCTGCAAGTTCCCCTTCTGCCTGCCTTTCATGCATGTGGACACATTTGGAGTCTGTCTCCCTATGGACTGTGTGCTCTCACTCTCATGGACAGGCCTGTCCAGTCTTCTGCTTCATCCTAGGCATCTAGCATGGTTCCCAAGCTGGGACTTGGCCAATGTGTGTAGGATGGATGGATGGATGGATGTAGGAAGTTCAGTGCTGACACTGACAATCCAGCTTATTCCCAGAGCCCACTTTGCCACTGTGGCCACCTACCCCAAGGTCACCCACAGGGGCCCAGAGTGTCCCTGATGTTGGAGGCATAGGGCTTTGAGATCCCAGAGCACCATATCTCCCTGCTGCTTGCCTTTCAGAAGTTCCTCTGGGGACTGCATGTTGGTTTGTGGCTCGAGCAGGGCCAGGGAGAGCGTGATTCTGCTGTGACGTTCATATTCTCGGCAGGGGAGGATGTTAGTTTATGGGAGACCACATCATCCGGTCAGGAGAATGGTGGAGCCCTGAGTGGCGAGGCCCCGGGGGAAGAGGAGGTCAGAGACAACCTGAAACACTTAAACAAATGAGACCTCTCGTGGCCCAACTTTCCAAATGACAGGGTCTTCTGTGCACTTCCGGCTCCTCCCTAACAGCATTGCTCCTTGTCATGGAGGCCATGCAGTGGCCCATGGGGCTGCAGAGGGCGCCAAGGATCAGAGAGGTCAAGTGAGTCACCGGAGGCGGCGCAGCCCGTGAAGGTCTGGGTCTCCACCAGCCAGGCACAGAGGTGTCAGCTCCCATCACTCTGAACCTGTCACTCCATTGTGGTTACAGGGCCAAGATTTGTGCAGCTGAGCCAGAAGCCAGGTTCCCTGCCGTCAGACTCCAGACAATGCCCCTGCATTTGCCCACACCCCAGGTAGGGCCCACCTGAGCCTCCGGTGGCACTTTCTAAGGCAGCCAGGCAGGCCCCAAGCCTGCAGTGAGGCCAGTTCCGCCCGGAGGGGAGGAAGTGGTTTGCCTGTGCATCTGGGAGGTGACAGCCAAAGCACATCTGGGACCGAGGATCCGTTAGACAGACTCCCAGCAGACAAGGGCCCTTGATGTATGGAGGGGCCCCAAAAATGTTAAGAATCCAGCCTGGTTTAATGCCAGCGGTGGGGGCTGGCATTAATGAAGTCTTAAAATGGGAGATTTTGTTGGTGTTTCAGTGCCCCCGGCCCACTGGGGCTGCACCACTCAGGGCTCCACCATTCTCCTGACCAGATGATGTGGTCCCCCACAAACTAATGTCCTCCCCAAGAATGTGAATGCCACAACAGAATCACACTCCCCCCGCCTCTGCTCGAAACCGCAAGCCAGCACATAGCCCTCAGCGGAACTTCTGGAAAGGAACTGGCAGAGAGATAGGGCACCTGGGACCCCAAGTCATTTTAAATAGGTTTTTGTTTCTGTAAAGGGGTCGGGTGGGAGCCCTTTTCTGCACCCACCCTGATGGAGGTGCCCACTGCTGCCGCCGGAGGAAGCTTCTTCTGAATTTCTGGGGGCTCTGAGCACTGCTGCTCCTGCCCCCACTTCCTGACAGGCTGTCTGCCTCGAAACAACGCCATGCATCATTTCTCCTTCCTCTCTATCGCTGGCTAGAGGCAAGGTTAGTGCCTGGCTAGGGGCCCCACCTGCACCCACAAGGACCTGGTATGCAGTAGGTACTCTATAAAGGCTTGTGCCAGTCTAGGTGGAGAAGACAGCTCTTACACACCATCTGTAGCTGGGCAGCAGGTGTCAGATGTAGAGACAGGAGGCGAGGCCCTGGTTCCGTCCCAGGGCTCACTGCCTAGGGGAGACAGGAACCCCGCCTTGGGCAACAGCTCCACCCCATTGACGCACAGCCCCTGAATCGAAACTAGCAGCCAGAGCAAGGGCCTCTCTGCAGCCTGCCAATCCCCAGGTATGTGCTCAGGTGGGGACCTCTGTCAGCCTCCAGCCAGCCCCTGTTCCTGGTCCAGGCTGGATGAAAGGGGACCCCAGAGGGTTGGGCCAGAAGCAGGCCTGGGGCTGGGGGGCTCCAGAGAGGGAGGAGGAATTGTCTATTGAAAGCAGAGTTGGAACTAGGAAGAGGCATTCCTGGCTTGGGCAAATGCAGGGAGGGGAGTGAGAGTGTCACCAGCTGAAGGAGAGTTTATCTCATGGTCTAGAAGCGGGCAGGCACAGGGTTGGAGACTCCACCTCTGCCAGGGGCAGCCTTTTGACACTTGGTGTGAGTCCACTCATCACTAAAGAGTTAGTCAGCAGCCTGCGCTCCCCAGTGATGCCGGGGTCACAGAAGGACCCAGCCCTGGGCCAGTCCCCAAAACTCCAAATATGGAGCACGGACACTCAGCCCCATGGGAAAGCTTTGGCCAGAGGCAGATGGAGAAGGTGAGGGACAAAGAGGGTGTCAGGGGAAAGGGCGAGATGGACGCCTGGAGGAGAGGCTATTTTCGCTGGGACTTGAAGGGCACGTAGGAGTTCACCCAGGTTAAAATAAATAAAAAGATCAACCTGTAAACGTTTTGCTAGATCACTACCAGATTCGTGACTATTTATTAGATACAGAGTGCTCTGCGCTGTTGTACCGGCTATAAAGTAGGTCCTCGAGGTACCTGGTTTTTGTTCAACCTTCTCCTGCTACGACCTCCTCCCGGCTGAGGCTGAGGTTGAGTGAAATTGTTATTGGAGGACCTGGTTTCCTTATACATTGTTTCTGGTTATAGTAGTGATAAGAAAAAAGAAACAATAAATTATGACTGACATAGAAGGAAACATCCGAGGACCGGTTTCCTTATACACTGTTTCAGTTAACGTTTCCAAGAATCTATGAAGGAGGTTAAGTGAGGACTTTCTGTAGGTTCCCAGGCAAATCTCATTGCCCTCACATTGCAGATGAAAATGCAGCCACAGAGAGGTTGTGTCTCTCCCAAGGTCCCCCAGGAACTAAGTGGGAAAAACGGGGTTGGAACCAGGCTGTGTGGCTCTGATTTCAGACTCTTAATCGCTTTAGTAAACATTTCTTAAGAGGTGCATTTCATATCACTTACCTTGGAATTCCTCAGGGCGCCGCCCAGGAGGCATACCCTGCCTCTGTCTTCTACCAGTTTGAGAAGGTCAGCATCGACTGAAGTGATCCATATGCCCCTGCCTCCAACAGCAGCCTTCTGCAGTGTAGAAAAATCTCGGCCAGTCTGGGCACAGAATTAAGGATGAGAGGATAGGGGTCACACTGTTAGCAGGTTTTGATAACTTTCGCCAGTCAGAACTACTTCCTTCCTCAGCTCCTTGTCACTGGCTCACAAAGCTCACTGTATCTTGAGTCTAAAAGTGTCAAAGACATGTGTGAATTCACAAGGTGCCTGACACATCACAGGTGTGTCACAAGGGACATGATGACATTGGTGACAGAAGCGATAGCTTCTGCAAACTCTAGTGTTTATGAAACTGCGACACGACTTTGTGGGGTCCACCGTGTCAGTTCCTCTATTCACTGGCCATTTCTGCCATCTCGACATTCCTCCAGGATGTTGACATTTATACAATGTTTGCATAAACTCAGTTTTGTTTTTTCAAGAGGAAGGAAGCAGGTAGGAATGAAGGCAAGTGGGCCGGCAGAGAGAGGAAGAAGAAAAATTTTTATGTACTTATTGGGTTGTTCATTTTGGTTGTTTCCTTCCTTACCCCAGGCCCTGGGGTCGCAGGCCTGGGTCCCTGGGCTTTCAATGGACCACACCGCAGTCACGGACTTAACATTTAAGCCACATTGAGGGCACATTAAGGGCACACTGAAACTCAGTTCTCAAACTTCATTACATATAAAGGTCTTCTTCTATTCCCAGGAGAACAGCTTAGAGAAGTAAGAGGGTAAGACTCAGGCAGACACCTGACCTCCATCTGATCTTCCCCTGCCTGGAGCACAGAGGTCCTCCTTCCTATGGGCAAACTGGTTCATACTCAGTGCTGCTGGTCCCATTGACTGACGGGACACCAGACACAACAGAGTCCCAGTTGTACCTGGGATGGCAGGGCTGATGGAGCCATCAGGGCCCCATGTGCCAAGAGGAGACCCCACCACATCTCACTAGCCCAGGACAAAGGTCAAAGTGCAAAATTTGAAGGACAGTTTCTACTGAATGCGCATTCTTTTCACACCCTTATAAAGTCTAACCTTCCTAAACCAACCATCTGTAAAGCAGGGACCCTCTGTATTCATAAAGGAAACTTTCTAACACCTGGTGTTACAGCATAGTGAAAACAAAAGGGAGTTAATGAGTGAGTGTGTGACAAATGTGCATTTTGTGCCCAGGAAACAGCAGTCTCAGGCTGGTTGCTGGGCTCAGCCTGGAGGTCTTCCCAAAGGAGGAGGCACCATGTGCTGCAAGAATAGGACTGAAACAGGAGGGGACCAGGCTTGACTCTCTCTCCTCCCTTCCCCAGGAAGCAATGGAAGACATCAGGCAGCTGCCTCCACCGCTGCCTCCTCGGCTGGACTGGTTTGTGCAGACACAGGTGGACCAGCTGGCCCAGGGAGGGGTCCCGGCCTGGTTCCATGGCACCATCTCCAGAGTGTGAGGATGCCCAGCCTGCCCGTCACCCTTTGTCCTGCGTGTGTCCTCCCCAGTGAATTTCTTGTGTGACCCGGGGGCAGCTACCTCGCTAGATCTTGACTTTCTCTGACAAGGCCACGAGCACAGCCCCCTCCTCCTCCCTAGGGCCAGATATCACCACTCAATGGTGGCCATATGTGACCTCAGAATCCTTCTTAACGCAGCAGCTCTGAACAACTGCTCTCCACCCAGCAGGGGCGGGACCAATGTGCACTTTCTACATCAGACCGAGCTTTGAGGACATAAACAAACCCACCTCTCTAGTCACCCCCAAAACTGGGAAAGCCACAGAGAGGAGTGAGAAGTAGTACCATATGAGCCACACATGGTGATCTTCAATTTGTATTTATATATATCTGTGTGTATACACATCTATGTGTGTTCATATACTCACACACGTATGTTTACACATATATTTGTATATACATATATGTACATGTATGTATATATACATATATATATATGAAAGGAGGGGAGAGGAGGAAGAAACCTTTTTTTTAGAGGAAAGAAGAGGAAGAGATAGCACTTTTATTTATTTACTTTTTTAATCTTGGCTGTTCCTCTGGTCCTCAGTCACAAACCTGAAGCCAGGTCTTTGGGCTTTGCATGGTCTGCACCCCATCCCCCAGCTTAGTGCCTGAGCCACCAGAACACTCTGAGTAGCCATATTCAAAGAAGTTTAAAGAATAAAAAAAAGGATGGGATAAATTTTAATCATATTTTTTGCTTAATCCACTAGTCAAAAATAATTATCAATTTTTTTTGAATTTTTTAAGGAAAGGTGCAGACAGGAATGAAGGTGAGTAGGCAGGCAGACAAGAAGAGAAAAGACAGAGAACATTTATTTATATTTATTTAGTTGTCCATCTTGGTTGTTTGCCCAGCCCTGGGGCGCAAACCCAGGACGTTGGAATGTACATGGACTGTGCTCTTGGCCAACAGCAGTGGACCCAACCACTGCTCCACCAGGGGGCGCCATATCATTTCAACTTGTGATTGAATACATTGCAGCATGTAATGTTGATTGTACTCAAATCCTTTGTGAGATAGTCTTACTCCTTCATGTGCGCATTTCCACACATTTTACCTATTTTTGCATTAACCCCAGGGATGAGGGTTTATTTTCCCCTTGAGGAAGTTGAAGGTCAAAAAGGAACTGAGCTGTGTTCCCTGGTGGCCTAGTGGATGATAAGGCCACTGATTACATTCCACATGGATCCCAAGGACCCAGGTTCGAATTCCAGGGTTGGGGGGAATAACTTAGATGAACAAAGAAATAAATAAATGCTTCTTCCTCCTCTCTCTTCCTGTTCGCCTCCTTTCCTGCCAGCGAGTTTCCTTAAAAAAAAAAAAAAATGGTGGTGGGGCCAGACCGAGTACTGCCAGCGGTCACACAGCTAAAACAGGGCAGAGCTGGTATGCACTCCACTGGATCTGGGAACAGCTCTATTCTTTGACACCACTCACCCCAGGCTACCCTGGCTGAGGGAGCGATGGTCCTAGGATGATGGGTGTGTTGGGAATCTTACCAGCATGCTGGGCCCCCAGACCTGAGCCATCTCCCTCCTTTGTATGTGTCCTTCCAGGGATGCTGAGGACTTGCTGGAATCACAGCCCCCGGGATCCTTTCTGATCAGAGTTAGCCACAGTCACGTGGGTTACACACTGTCTTACAAGTAAGGCCTGGGCCGGGGTCAGGGCAGGGGTGGGGGAGCTGCAGGGCTTTCTTTGGGGCTAGGAGCAGTAGGGGAGTGCTTTCTATCACAGCTTCTCAGAGAGCAACCAGCGAGGTCTGGCTGGGAATGACTGAAGAGAAGCCAGCTGCAGGTCTGGCTGTCAGCAGCCAACTTCAGCCTGGTGTTAACTCAGACTGTCTGAGAACGGTGAGTTAAGTGAGCGTCAGTAGGGCCCACATTCAGATGTGCAAACCGAGTGCAACTTGGGCAGTGAGTGGCGACATCCTTGGGAACCTGGGTGGTCAGCCCTGGGGACCACAGGAGAGGATGGGATGTGCCAGCCCCGCAGTGTCTCCGCAGAGCCCCCGACTGCTGCCGTCACTTCATGGTGAAGCTCTTAGACACCGGGACCTTCCTGATCCCTGGGGAGAATAAGGCCCATAGCTCGCTTGACGCCCTGGTCACCTTCCACCAGCATCATCCCCTGCGGCCACACAAACAGCTGCTAACACAGCCCTGCGGGCAGGTGAGGGGGGACCCCAAGGCATGTGACCCCTATCCTGCCATGAGTCTGTCACTCCCCTGTTCCCCATGGCCACACCCTTCCTGCTCTTTGACCCACTGAATTTTTACAAGGACTCACGTGTCAGGTATAACTTTGGCTAACATATAGGAATTGCTTATAAGGCTCAGTGGGTGGGCCCTGAGCCTTCAGAAGCTGCTGAGGGCAGCTAAATGTAAATGTTGTGGTGGGTTGCTTCCTTACAAGGTTGGCAGGCAGGTCCTGGCCTCTGCTTTCCAGTTTGTCTGGGACCCCAGCCCTGTCCCCATTTCTTGGGGCTGAGCTGCAGGATCCCTCCACCCCACAGAAAGATCCAGCAAATGTGGATTATGAAGATCTCTTGCTTTACTACAATGCACTGACTGAAGAAGCCGCCAGCCCCGTCCATGGCTCCTGGGAACACCAGAGTGTTCCTTCCTGTGCCACAGCTGCACCCGCAGAGGTAATGAGCAGCAAACGGGCACTTCAACTTGGGGAGGGGCAGGAGCAGAACCTAGCAGCTGTCAGAGAAGACTAGAATGAGGTTGAATCCTTTAGATCTAAGTATAAAACCTTCCAGATATTTCCCCAGATCCTGAGAAGGCACCCAACTTCAATCTCAGCTCCTTCTGCTTATCACCAGCGCTGCTCCAGCCCCTCTGCCATCCTTTCTCTTGTTCCGACTCAGCAGCTAACCTCAGGGCCTTTGCACATGCTATATGCTTCCAGGCTTTCTATGTCTGTTCCACCCCCCACCCCCACCCACCTCAGTTCTTCAAGCAGCTCCCTACCCACTGTCCAGACCTTAAGTTATCAGAGCTCAGTGTCAGGGCAGATCCCAATCTTTGGTGGCCCCAGGTCTCACCCGCTCTCAACTGCAGGCCTCCCCAAAGCCAACGCCACTCCATCAGCCAAAGGTGAAGGAGCCATCAGTAGAGCAGCACAGCATGTCCGTCCAGGAAGCCACTTCCTCCTGCCCCGCAAAAGTTCCTCTGGAGGAGGCCTGCCAGAGACTCTGGAAGAAACTCAAGATGCTCCCAGAGACGGGCAAGAGGGCCCAGCAACAGCTGAGGTCCCACCTGAGCACTGTGACATTCTCATCATTCTGGGGTGATGGGCAGTGGGATGGCAGCCCACAGCACACCAGTGACCAGGCCTGGCCAGATAACGTCTGCACCGACACCTGTGTGGCCACATCCCTTGCAAGCCCCTCACAGTCACAGGCTCCAAGAGACAGAGCCGCCTCCTCCAGGAAGCCCTTGAGGTCAGCCAGCTGTGGTGAGGAGACACCAAGGCCTCGGGTTTGGCACCATGTACTGAAGAGGGCCGTGTCCTCACAGGCATCCAAATTGGAGCAGAAAGACCTGCCAGAGCCCCACACGCTGCCTGAGGAGTACCGCTTACCCCCACCCTTCGCCCCTGGTTACTGCTAGGGAAGAAGCCACCCACTCTGGGACACCCGCTTCAGGAGCAGCTCACACCCGGACTCCTGCTCTCTGGCACTCCCCACCAGCCCTCAAAAACCTAAGAAATGTAATAAATGACATTGCTGGGTTCTGGTCCTGGTGACCTGGTTGTTGTCATTGTTGTCATCACCATCAGACACAAGACTCTGGGGCTACCTCTGTGTGTCAGGCCCCAGGCCAGAGCCTCTGCGTTTTGCCTGGAGGCCTCCGGCAGCCCCATCAGCTGGGCTCATTCTGCACATTTTGAAGACGAGCCTGAGGTTCAGAGAGGAGGACAGGCAAAGCCAGAGTTCCATGGTATGGGGTGTCGACACCAGGATTTGAAGCCGGGCCCATTGGAGCCCTTCCCCAGCACACCCCCGCGCCCAGGACCAGCTCTGAGTTCTTCCTTGCTCATGAGTGGAGCTGCTCATGGGCCCACCTGGGCCTCTTGCAAAGGAAGGAGAGAGGAGACTTGGCCCATGGTAAGTGCTGCAGGCATCAAGGACAGCTTTAGTGTGACAGTCACATGTAGGAAAGGAAGGAAGGAAGGAAGGAAGGAAGGAAGGAAGGAAGGAAGGAAGGAAGGAAGGAAGGAAGGAAGGAAGGAAGGAAGGAAGGGAGGAAGGAAGGAAGGGAGGAAGGAAGGAAGGGAGGAAGGAAGGAAGGAAGGAGAGGAAGAAGCACTTTCGTTTATTTTGATTTTTTTCCCCAGCCCAGATTGCTTAAATCCAGGTCATGGGCTTTTCATGGTCCACACCCCAGCCAGCATCTCAATCTACTGAGTCCCTTCTCTTTAAAAAAGGAGAGGCATCCCAGGGCTAAGGTTGGGTTCCCGGTCACAGGGCTGTGTGACCTCCAGTGAGTCACTAGACCTCTCTGGTCCTGCTTCCTCGCCCAGAACATGGTGCACAGCCTCTCTGTCAGGAAAGAACCAGCAGACTGTGTATAAAACTGGGTCTTTGGCACACAAGAGGTGTTTTATAAATGGGGGTGAGGGTACAGGTGGGCACCCCAGAAACAGGCACAATGATGGTGTCTGGGAAGGTCCCAGGGGTGGGACACTGGTCTTGGTGGCAGGAATGACTGCTTTCTGAGCTGACTGGGACTGTTGATGGGATTTCCAGGGCTCCTACAGATGGAATGGGTATGGAGTTCCCAAAACCTACCAGGTGTCAAGGCTAGGACTGGAGGGAGAGTGCAAGCCAGCCTCTGCAGGTGACTTGAGGTGTAGCCTTGGACAAATCATTGTTCCCTCTGAATGAAGTGCGATTGATTGGTCCTCAGATAACCCCACTGGGGTATCCCAGGCAACCAGTGTGATGGCAGGAGGATGAGGCAGGTACTGCCTACACTGTAAAGTGCGGCGCCTGTCTCAGTGAATGGCATTCTTGCCACCTCCACCACACACACACAGACACACACACGGGTTTCCTCTAGTGGCTCTATAATGAATCAGCAAGAAGTTAAAGCTCCAGCCCCCCTGAGCAACACTGGCCCTGAGGGGAAAGAAAGGGTGTGAATAGTTAGGGGTGCAGTCCAGCCTCGGGGGAGTGGAGAGAGTTGGACGGGGGGCGGGAAACGGCATGGCGCTGATTGCCACACCTCACTGAGGCCCACAGGAGTCAGAGGCACTGGCCACCCTCAACCCCTTTCCTGTACAAACAGGGAGTTCTGGCCCAGAGAGGGTGTGGCCACAGTCAGGGTCACCCAGCAAGTTGCCCTCCCTCCCTCCCTCCCACCTCCAGGTGCAAGGTGGAAACCAGAGTGGTGCTAGCAGGTGTGATTTATTCCAGAGCCCAGGGAGATCAGATTCCACCGGGAAAGAGGGGCACTGCCCGCCTCCTGTCAGCTGCTCCACGTTGGCGCCTTCAGATGCGGATGTGGAAGGTGCTGTGTGCCAAGAGGGTAGGGTCAGCATCATCCAGCAGGGCCCCCGTCCTTGGTCCTCCCACCCACACCCCTTCTCGTGGGACTCCGAGGGGCTGCCCCTCCAGGCCTCAGTTTACCCCTCCATCAAGTCAGGGCTATGGCTGCTCCTTCAGGGGGACCGTGAGAGGTAATGAGACCTGCAGTGTGTAGGGTGGGGCTCAGCCACGGTGGGGAGCCGTCCGGTGTCATTATCCACATCTGGTCCTGCCAGGGGATCAGGGCACCAGCCTGGCTTATGTGGGGTGGAGGGAGGAGACCCTCATGAAGGCAAGGACCCTGCCACCAACAGCAGGCACAGTGTACTAGTGAGCTCCTACTGTGTGCAGAACGACCCGGAATTCCTTCTGTGTGCCAGCCTTCTTCTGGAAAGGGCCAAATGATCGTTCCTACTTTGCACAGTGAATCAACTCTGCCTGGAAGCTCAAAAGCAGCCACAGGCCACACCTGCCTGAATGGGCATGGCTATGTGCCAAAGACATCATCTATAGAAATTTGAATTTATTACTTTATGTATCACAGAGTGGCATTCTTTTTTGGCTTCCCCAACCATCTACAATTGTCAAAGCCTTTCTCAGTTCCTGGAACATACAAAAGTAGGTACTGGGCTGATCCCTGTATTAGCTCATCTAACTCTTGCCTTCAGCCCAACAGTGGGGGCTCTGGTTCTAATCCAGGGTTGCTAAGTACAGTTGCACAGTCTGTTCACTGCACAAAGGTTCAGGCAAATGAGGGTTGAAGTTCAGCCATATTCCACTGGCCCAAAGAATCAGCGTCTACCCCCCAAGAGGTGTCCACAGGGTGTCTCTAGTATCCCCATCTTGAAGATGCAGGGCCTGGAGACACCAGGGAGGTCAGGAGAGCTCCCCAAAGTCAACATGAGTGAACAGACTTCCACAAGGGGGTCCGAGACTGTCTTTGTAAGGTCCCCTCTCACACGTGGAGACAGAAGTGTGGGTGCAAGTGTTGTTACCTGAGGAAGTCAGGCGCCCGCAGGATCATGTTCTGGAAGTCTTCCAGGGACAGCCGCCCATCGTGGTCCCCGTCTGCCTCGTCTAGCACTTTCTCACACACCAGTGTCACCTCCTCAGCACTCAGCTCCCCCCGCGTCAGCTTAGTGACTGTCTGCTCCAGGTCCCACGCACAGATGTAGTCGTCATTGTTGAAGTCTGCAGGGTGGGGTGACATGTCCCTATGTCACTGAGGAGGAAGCCAAGCGCTGGGAACCCAAACCCTGGATGAAAACTGGGTGATGCTCTGGATCCGGGCAGGGGCCTGCTGGGAGCTCATTCAAAACTAAGTGGTGTCGACTATTGTCATTCATTCATTCATTCACTTAGCAGTATATACTGAGCGCCTACTGTGTGCAGGCATGTAACAAGTGTTTTCATTCACTCACTTCACTCAGCAAGTAATTGTGCACCTGCTTTGTGCCAGGCACCATGACACATTTTCATTCATTCATTTGTTTGCTTACTAAGTACTTATTGAGCACTTACTGTGTGCCTGGTATGTGATAGCAGTTTTCTTTCATTCACTTACTCAACAAACCTGTACTCGGAACCTACTGTGTGCAGGCACAGGAGACACAGGTGAACCAAACCATATGCATTGCTGCTCTGGTCTCCTCAGAGAGACACTCAGTAAAGGTCACAGATCAAGAAACAGCACTGCCCTGAGCTCAGAGAAAAAGAACATGGGTGAAGAGATGGGTGGTGCTACTCTGGTTGGGATTTCAGGTCAGGGGGCTGCATGCTGGGCAGCGGGCAGCAAAGACAAAGGCCCGGGGGCAGAAGTTTGCTGTGTGGGAGGAAAAGTGCAGCCGTGGACCTGGGAAGGAGACAGCAGGGTTAAGCAGGACGGACTAGACAGGACCTCGGAGTCCTGGGGTGACATCTATGATAGCATAACACACTCCTATCCACCCTGCATCCCCCATGGGGCCCTGTACCCACCATAAATTTTAAAGGCATAGTAAGCTTTGAGGTCACGGGGCGCCATTTCACTCATCACAGAGAACATGTCCAGGAAACTGTCCAAGGTCATGTGGCCATCCCCATCCTCGGAGAAGACCTGGGCAATCCTTTCCCGGAAGGGGTTGTCCTAGAGATGAAGAGCAGGGAAGCAGCCCTGATCAGGGTCTGGGGACCACATGGGGTCTATGGGCGCCTCCACATACTACCCGCCAAGACCACCGTGGTCTCAAGGAAGGACTTTGAACAGCTCCACTCTCTGGCCCCCCAGGACCTGGGTGACCTTGACCTGGTGCAGAGACAGTCCCATGGTGCTCCAATCAGAGAGCTGCATTCATCTGCCCCCAGTGGGTTCCAGTTGGTCTACCCAAGGCTGTCCTGGGTGGGAAGAACCTGCTTTCTACTGTTTGCAGAGCAACACGAAGGAAAGCCGAGGAAACAGGTTTTCCTTCACCGACTCCAGAGGACAGATCACCAGAGCCAGAAGCTCGTCCTGAGAGGATCCAAGGAACACAGCGCAGTTCCCAGTGCATCTCCAGAGATGCTGGATCCAGCCACTCCAAGGCCAGCTCCGACCCTGCCCACACTATCCAATCCAGTCTGTCTCTCATGATGAGGTTTCTGTCCTTCGCAATGAAATCATCTCTACTCATAATTGCCCTTCAAAGTCCCCAGCAGAGACAGACGTTTGACTAGGTGTCAGACATCCGACCAAGGCAGACCTGCCCTCCATCACTCATGCAATGAACAGAAGAACTGACATCCTGTAATATTTGCTGTGCAACCAGCCTTGTGCCTGCACAGCCTTATCTCATCCTCCCTACAGATCAGGTTTGCCTCCATCTCTGTCATGTCCTCGCTGTGTGATTATGAAGAAGTGTCTTAACCTCTCTGAACCTGTTTCCTCCTCTATAAAGTGGGATCCCGTGTCAGATGCAGCAAGGGACTGCCCTCCCGCACTGGCCCAGGCCTGCCCGTGACCCAGGCATACCTTCAGCTCAGGCATGCTGCCAATCAGCTCGTACGGCACCTTCACGACAGGACGGCTGGTATAGTCCAGGGGCACCAGTTGCGGGGCCAGGTCCTGGTACCGGTAGAAGAGCCTGGTGGGGAGGGGAACACCGGGAAGGGCTGGCGCGCGAGACTGGTGGGGGGGCAAGCTAACCCTGCTCAAGCTTGCAGCTGCTCACTCCAATCAGGGGTGCTAGGTCCCCAAGATCGATCATCCCAGCACCCAACCCTCAAGCATGCAGAGTCAGAAAACACAACCCCCCAGGGACAGGAGCAAGTGGAGAGAGGGACTCAGAGCTAGGGGAGACCAGACTGGGGAAAACCAGCCAGGGAGGAGGAAGGACTTCCTCAAGACTTCCTGGGGGAGGGGGCATGGGTGCTGGGCTTTGGAGCATGAGTAGGAGCTTCCAGGCAGATGACGTTAGCACAAGGGAAAGTGCTTAAGGTCAGGTCTTTTCATATCGGGTACTCAGGGGCTCTGAACTAATTTATCTGGACATCATCACATTGTCAGTAAGACCCTGCCTCTAAAGACCTTACCCTCACACTTTCTTTCTGTCCCTCCATTATGGTTCCCACCATTGGGCAAAGCAGAGACTAGAGGCTGATATTCAGGTTTCTACAAAGGGTTAATGTTTTTCAAAATGCCATTCGCATTACCTAGATTATGAGGCCAGCAAACCACTCCAATGCCCTCACCTGGTGGCAGCATACCTTCCCTGGGGCATGCTGAATAACAGTCTCATGGAGGCTATCCTTGATGAGTCACAGGTCCCCACGCTGCTAGGGACTATCTCTAAGGGGGACATGAGCTCTGGGGTCATAGGAGAGCTTGGAACTCAAGGAGGCTATACTAGAATTTCAACCCTGGCCCCCACTTGCCTATCTGGGTCCCCTTAACAAACAAACTGGGCTTGGGTTTCTCCATGGCCTTAACAAGTCCCCCTGCCCCTCTGCACCTCAGTTAGCCTGTTACACAAGCAAGAAGCTCGAGGTCAGTCTCAGACTCCCTGGAGCTCTGTGCCCGCCAAGCTGGGGACAGCCCCCCGGCTGAGCCTCAGTTTCCCCTCAGTAATCTGATCGCAATGGCCAGGGTGACCTATAGGCTGGCCTCGCGCAGACAATGGGGCTCCCTGGTGGAAGGTGTGCCTATCAATAATGGATGCCTGTGCCCACACAGTGGGGGCCTCGGCCCCATCACTCTGCGGCCAAGCCCGGCCAGCTTGTGTTTCACAACTCCAGGTGTATGGGTCAGGGCCTCCAGACAATGGTCCGAGGGCTGAGCGACGGCTGGGTTGCCCAGCTATTCCTGTCTCACTAGATAGATGCCCGGAAGCTGCTGCAGCCTCTGGCCACACCACCCCCTCCATGATGCCCACACCACAGCCCAGAGCTGGCCCCCGTTCTCCACCAGTCAGTCAGGGCTCCCTGCCTCTGACTTGTCCCCCACTGCTCACACACCCACCATGATTCCCTGCTGCCCGAGGGGGAAAAACAGAGCTCATCAGCTGGGAGTCCGTGGCAACGTGACAAGGCGTGGCATCTCGGTGTCCTCTCTCCACCTCCGCCCCCTGACCAAGCTCGCCATCCCCGCTTTAGTGCAGTAACCGTGCCGCCTTGGGCACTGTCGGCCTGCAAATATCCTCCAGCGATGCAGGCAGTTGCGCCCAGATCTTCCTCCTGAACCCACCTCATGATTTCCTTCCTGGTGAAGAAAGTGCAGTCCTGGAGAGAGAGCGAAAGGCACCGACTGGCCCAGATGCCATCTCGGTCCCCAGCCCACTCCCCCGTCTGCCCTCGCTGCCTGCACCCCCAGACGGTCCCCCTTTGTCAGATCCGGGAAGCCAGGCCGCCTGGCCCACCACGGGCCGGCCCCCTACCTGGTACGCCTCCAGCTGCTCATGTGTGAAGACAGTCTGCTTGTTGCCCATGGAGAGGACCACTGTCCAGCAGCCTCCCAAAGCCTGTCCTTGGGGCCGCACAGGTGACCAGGCTGCTGCGCACTGCTGTCCTGTCTGGGCATAGCTCCCTGACTGTCACCTGCCCACCCACCCCGTCACCCCCAGCGTGGGTGAGACTCAGGTTACAGCCAAGCTCTCTGGACAGCAGGCTTCTAGCCACCAGGGCAAGGGCAAGAGCTATGCCAGGTCGTGGAGCAGCTTTCAGTGGGGAGATGGCATCTGCCAGCATCTGGACAGGATGGGGGTCTGGGCACCCTCCAGAGATAGGAGGGGGACACCATGGAGACACTGTGGGCACTCCCGGCTCAAATGCCAACCCGCCAGCGCTAGCTGTGTGATCTCAGGCAAATCCACCTGAGCTCTCTCAACCTCCTTGGCAAGATGGTGACTGTGCTAATGCCTACAACAAAGAGTTGCTCTGAAGATCATACAACCAAAAAAAGAATCAGTCATGTGGTTCATCGACATTTCTAGACACCGGGAGTATAGCTGTGAGCAAGCTCGCTGGGGTGCGTGTTGCAGATGATGTTGATGCTGATGGAGACGATGATGGTGTGACTTGAGAGAAGCAGTCATGTTCTATTACTGAGAAACAGTCGACTCATGAAAACCTGAGAGAGTTATTTTGTTTTTCTTTTGTCTTTTTTTTTTTTTTTAATGACAGGTGCAGGCAGGAATGATGGTGAGCAGAGGCAGGCGGGCAGGCAGGAAGAGAGAGGAGGAAGAAACATTAATTTTATTTAGTTTTTCATCTTGATTGTTCTCCCAGGATCCCAGGGGTACAAACGTGGGTCTGTGAAATGTACGTGGACTGTGCTCAGCCAGAGGCGGCAGAGCCAACTGCTGTTTCACTAGGGAGCCCCTTACAGAGTTCTTGATGGCAGGACTTGCAGAGCCTTTGTTGTGTCAGTGTGCCCAGCCTCCTCAAGGAGCAGACACATGTATTGGCTGCCAGCCTTACTAAGACCCAGAATTCTCCTGGGCAGAACATCTGGGTGGAAAGTCCTCAGCCTGGCGTTCCCTCCCCTTCTGGCTTTAGGTCTCAGCTTCTCCACTTTCATCTCCTGCCCCACCTTTTCCTGCCCTCACTCAGGGCTCCTGAGCCACTCCTGGGTCCTCCCTATACCTCCCTGGTCTCCCTGCCTGGACCCAGCAGGGGTCTCTGCCCCAGTGTATGCAGCTCTCCTGTCAAATGTGACAATGATGAGGCATCAAAGACCCCTGAGATTTTTTTTTCTTTTTCAGCTGTCGATATCAAGCGTTGGCGATGGAAGCACCTGGAACTGCTGCACCAGCTGGTGGTGATGCCAGATGGGGCGGCCACTCTGCTCAATGGGTTCATTTTGTTGTAGAGTTAAATACATCCCACAGAACTCAGCCATAGAAACTGCAGATCATACCTCCACTAATGGGCTCTGCTGCTATAAACGCTGTGTGTACCAAGAACTCTTGCAGTCTAACCAGCACAGACCCCAGAGAGAGATGCGCCACTGTGGGAGGGGAAGGGAGGCTGAGCACCGAGAAGTCTCAGTGCAGGGGCCGCTCAGGTGGTAGGTGCGGGTCATGGTGACAGAAGCCACAGTGTGTGGTGAACTGTGACATAAATGACAGATGTGGGTGATCTGATGAGCAAGTCAGTTCATCCATGTAACAAAGGTAACGTCTGGTGGGCATTGAGGGTGGAGAGGTGGGGCACGGGGGCAGATGGGAAATCTCTACTTTCCTTCTGTTTTTTCTTTTTTTAGAGAGGAAGGAAAGGAATAGGAAGCATTTTTAAGGAAGGAAGGAGGGAGGGAGGGAAGGAAGGAAGGAGGGAGGGAGGGAGGGAAGGATGGAAGGAGGGAGGGAGG